>JANRGW010038846.1:36001-88291 GCA_024733675.1 Psilopsiagon aymara | reverse complement strand
ATCCAATCTAAACTTCCCCTGTTTAAGTTTGAACCCGTTACTCCTTGTCCTATCACTACAGTCCCTAATGAAGAGTCAGTCCCCAGCTTCCCTATAGGCCCCCTTCAGATATTGGAAGGCTGCTATGAGGTCTCCAGTCAGCCTTCTCTTCTCCAGGCTGAAAAGCCCCAACTTTCTCATCCTATCTTCATACAGGAGGTGCTCCAGTCCCACGATCAAATATATGTACTCCTCAGCTCAGGAGATCAACGATAAGTTCATGGTCTCTCTTCCTGCATTTCCTAAATCTCTCAGTGGGAATCAAGAGTGCTTGCAGATGAAAACCTATTGGACAGCTTTATCCTTCTGCTTTGTTGAAAGTGCCCTATAGAATAAATGCAATACACAAGTTTGCTGTTTCTCACTGTACTATTTAAAGTTACATAAGATACTGTTCCAGGTTATTTTCTTTTATATACATATATATATGTATGCACACACTATTGCAACATCAACTGATTCTGGTTTTACAACTACTTTGCTATCTAAGAAATATATTGCTCATGGTAAAACCTGAAGTTTTCCAGAACACCACATCCAATTATTCACTACCCCTTTGCCAAAAGCCTAGGATTTTATAGGATTCATATTTTGACTGGTGACTAGCACTTGGCTCAAGTTACACTGGTCTTTCGGGCTGAAGCCATATGATGAAGGAATTCTTACACTGGCCTGGATGCGAGGAAAAAAAGAGGAGCCTACGACTTGTTTTGGTAAGATTTCTAGGGTCTTTTCAGACTTCTCAGTATCTTCTGAATCCTACTGGGGTTTTTTTCAGTTTAGGAACCAGAACATTTCAAATTTTGACAAGCTCAGATTTGGGGCAGTTTTCTGCTGGCCTTGGCATTGTGTAAAAGCAGGGCAGGGGGGAAAAGAGAAGAATGGCTTGAAAGAAGTGCTTTGTCGCATACTGTTGAAATATGCAGGCCCAATATGACCAAATAACATTTACTCCATCTCAGTGGAATTCTCTGAAGACAGGCAACATAAAACAAAAACTTACAGTATACAAGTTACAGCAATAAAACCATTCTTTTTAATTGAAGCCATTAAAAAAATCATGTGAGGCAACAGAAACAATAAAATTATGCTTAAGAAGGAAGAACTAGCACTTCCTGAAGAACTCTGAAACAGCAACAGACACTTTACAAAAGGTTTGAGGGAAGAGAATAGAATTTCAAAACTACAGGTACTGTATAAAGGTAACATTAACAGTTATCTTATAAAATACAGCCACAGAGACAAAATGGATACTCAAGCTCCTTTGAAACTAAGCCTCCTGGGGTCTTGGTTAAAATGTATGTTCAAAAACTATTTTAAACAAGGACTGAATACTTTTTATTTCAAATTTACAGGTCCTTGGCATAAACATAGCATTATACACATCTTCCAAACAAGCAGTAAGTACAGTTTTGCTTAACCATGCGTGGTGTCATCTTCTACAAAGTCTTTGGCCATTTCTGCTGTGATCACATCAATGTGACTAACCTGATGGAACAAAAAAAGTAAACAGTTATTGCAGTATCACCTGCAGAGTAAGACAGATTTTTCCTGAAAGCTCCAAGACTCAGCAGCAAGCCTGTAATAGATTTCTAATTTCCTTTAAAGAACATAACAAGAGACATCCATAGATATACGAATTCTTTTTCAGAGAGAACTTTTAGACACAACTGTGATATAACTAGAAATCCATCACTGGGTAAGACTGATCCCACTCTGAACTCTTGTTAAATCAAGTCTCAAATACACAACCTGATAAGATTCACAGTAAATGCTGTAACATATTTACCTTGTTTCTGAATTTTACACCATAGAACTTGTCAGCTGACTCAAGCAGTTCAGGCCTGAAAGTTGTTGTAATAAACTGAGCATGTTCAGCTAGTTCCATAATCATATCTAGAAAAGAACACAAAGGTTTTTTAGTAATGTAAGCTTTTCAATAAAGTAGGACAGGCCTTAATACAAGGCAGACAAAGAATTTGCTATTCCTTATTCAAAACAAGGTTTTGGTTATTAAAACAAAACACAAATCAAGAAAGGCTCCATACCAGCTTTTTAAGTATCATCATTAATGCCAGTATCAACTCTGAGAAATACAGCCACTCAGCAAACTCAGTGGGGTATTAAAACTTCGCTGATCAAAACCAGAGTACGCACTTTACTAATGGTGCAATGATCTAAAAGTTTGTCTTTGTTAAATGAAACTACACTTAATACCAGGGCTATTTCCACCCCACTGAAGTGTAGCAAGAAGTCCCTTTAAACACAGTAGACAATACAGAGCTCCTACCTAAACCCAAGCTGATGAAAGCTTCAGAAGGCACCAAGTCTTATTCTAATAAAGTCCGAATTTGGGATATTAAAACAATGTGCTTTTATAATTAAAGGCTTTTACCTTAAACATCAGACATAAGATAACAAACCACCTTTAACCACAATAAACATGAATAAAAGGCAGACAAGTACCTGAAACAGCTTTTCTGTGCTGAGCATCCAAGGCTTGGTCGATTTCATCAAACAAGTAAAATGGAGCAGGATCACATTTCTGGATAGCAAATATTAAGGCTAGGGCCACCAAGGATTTCTGTCCACCTGAAAGTTGCTGCATTTCTCTCATTTCACCCTGCTTCCCCGTGAATGATACCTAACAAAATAACGCAATAGCAAGATGCCTTCTAAATATTACACCATAACATCTCTTCCTAGTATAATAAATAAAAAGGACCTATTAAACATTGCTTTTTAAAAATACAGTTACACAGCAGTCTAAACAAGTATTCGGAGTACTCTTGAGTAATGAAACACAAGTATTTTTCCTTACCCTTATGCCAACTCCAGTGAACTGGTCTACAGATGGGACACTGCTCTGGGACCCAGATCCCCTTTCACTCTCAGTGCTGCCTTCACCTTCATCCTGGGACTGACTCCCCTCCACATCTCCTTTCTTCATCACTAACGTGGCCTTGCCACCAGGGACTAACTTCTGGAATACTTCACTGAAATTTTTTGACACCTAAAAGAGAAACAGTCAATACATCAGCTCATTTTCACCTAGTGAAATCCAATGCAGACAACAGCTGGTTTTCTATGTTCACACTATGAATCGGCTTCAAAGTGGAGATCCACATTCATCGTAAGCAGAAGTGAGAAACATATGCTATACAGAGCTTGGATTAAAAGCATCTAAGCCAACTGTTCTTGTAGTATGAAATTTTTTGTGAGTTTTTTCAGGAAAATGGTAAATTAAAACATAGAACAGCAGCAAAACCAAGTATGATTTATTTCATCAAACTTCAGATGAGATCTCAGTTAAGCAAATGACCATTTAAGAGAATACTAAGCGCACTTTGTATTTAGACTGTTAACACTAGGAATTACTTTCACTAAATCTGGGGAATGGATCTGGTGCAGAGTTCTTAACCAGACATTTCCCGCTATGGGCTGTTCATAGTACTTCCTTCCTGGTGAATCCAAGATGTTTAAAGTAAAGCTAGAGTTGTAATACAACCAAGATTATAATCTTGGTAATACAACCTACTTAAAATGCCAGCCTATTTCTTGACCAGTATTTAAACACACCACCCACACACCCCCCCAACCCTCATTACATGAGAGTGGCTTCTGCTATTACAGATGTACTTAATAACTGCTGCTACATAATGGAACAATTTGATTTCAGCCCCAGCATCTTTACAACTGTTGCGATTTTGTTACCTGTTTGAAAGTCAGCTGAATAGCCTCGTATTTCCTGAGCTCAAGGACATTCATCAGTTCCATGATGGATTTGTAGCCCCTGTCCAGTTCCTCTTGTCTTTTTATCAATTTTTCCTTCTGCTCTGAGAAATTCACAAACTGATCTAAAGCTTTTTTATTCACGTGACTGTATTTCTTCAGTTCTGTATTGCACTGCTCCAGTTTGCGGAATAACTGTAAGTGGAAAACATTGAAGTATCAAAATAATTTGCAGTTCTAGCCACATTTGACATTCAAGGTGTATGTAACAGTAATATGTCAGGTTATGAAACCAAGCACACTTATTACCTGTTTTAAACTTAACGTCTGATATTTTTCAAAAGCCTCCTGTGGAAGTGAACCCAACTCTCGGATTTTCTTCATGCATTCCTCTTTCTTCTTGAGGAGCATGCCTTGCCTGTTAGTCATTTTCTCAAGTTCTTTTGTATCATGGTTAATGGCATCCATATGCTCCTTTTCCATGTTCTTCCAGCGTTCCATGCTTTTCTGGAGCTCTTTAATTCCTGCTTCTGTTTTGTCAATGGAATTATCCAGATCTGAGATATTGGGTGAGAGCACAAAACCCAAAGTGGTAAGTCTTACACGCCTGCATGAAATCAGCAATTACTCAGTCAAGTATTTATAAAACAAAAAGATAACCTAAAGAAAAATATTAAGGAGTACAAAGTTAGACAGAAAGCTCAAAATTCCTTTCTCTTTTTCACCAGATGCATATATGGCTTTAAAAAAAACCCTGACAAATGTACTAAAGTTATACTGCTAAAGTCTAGAAAGAGAAGCAAAAAAAGTCTGAATCATACAGATGATTCCATTTGCTATTTGACAGCAACCTGGGTTTAGACAGGTTTAACAAAATTCAAGAACTATACAAGATAATGCCTGTATGAAGGTTGCTTCAAAAGTACTATGCCCAGAAGCCTGTTATAACTGACACATAATTACTGATATTACAGCGTGCAACTGCGGACACTTTCTTTTACGTAGGACATGGACAAAATCTTGTCTCATTGAAGTAAGTCCCAAAAATCTGCTACACGCTATGTAACTACTACAGCATACTTGAAATTAATGATTACATCTCATATTAGGGTCTACTTCTAAACTCAAATACGGTATGTGTGAACTTTCAAAACCCTGGAAAATTTTCTTTTCAAAAAATAAATGATGCTACCAACCATCCGACCGTGCCAGTGTATCTTTCACTCGCTTATTGATAGCCTCAAGTTCCGATGTTGTGGCAGTAAGAACTGTGCCACCTTCTGTTTCTCGAAGCTCATTCAGTTCCTGTGGGACAAAATGCCACCAAGCTTCAGCACAGAGGGGAAACAGAAGTGTAAACCAGGCAAACAATTTATCTTCTGCTACTCTACAAATAACTGCATTAACTATTTTAATAAAGTTTTAAAGAACAGTTCTATTTTCAAACCAATCTGTCATGACGATGGTCCTGTTTTTATATAAGCTATGTATTTAGAGTGGGATGTGACAAAAATTCACATGCCCAATATACTGTGCTGAAATTTCAGTTAAACACTGAACTCTGCTTGTACACAGGGAAGCAAAACCCACCACTGTTAATGCAGGGTAATGAATGACTATTTATCAAATGATTACCATGTTAAAGGCCTGAAAATAAACAGATTGCAAAAGCACATTTAAGAGAAAATCCTTACTTGTTCCACTTGGTCTAAGCGTTTTCTCAGGTTCTCATTGAGATACGTTTCAACTCTTGTGATAATGCCTTCTAGTTTAATCCTCTCATTCAAAAGCTGTCTGTTTTCCTGGGAAAATAAAAAAGAAAGTATTAATTGCCTTATCTCACTCCTAAAACCCCCCTCTTTCCTTGTTATAAAATATAGACAAAAACCAAACCCCCTCCTTCACACTGTTCTAGCACAGAATTGCACAAAATATCACACAGTTCTTTGAACTGTTGCTCTAATTTTATAAGGTAGGAAAGAACCAAATGGTAAATATTTGTACAGTTATTTAGTGTAAAAGTCAACTGTACAAATCAGTAAATTTCTTAAACTGTATTAGCATTTGAATCCTGTTCGTAAGCCTGGAAAGCTTTACAGCCTGTATTTAAGTAGTACTTTATCAACACCACAAATATCAGACAAAACCTTCATTTCTGCCTCATTTCCCAGATGTGTAAAGGTATTGTTTCATTTTCCCCAATCTGTTCATCATTCCTTTCAGATGATATCTAACATTTATTTTTGTAAAGTCCCAAGAGCAGAAAGCAAGGAAACTAATGATTCTAACATAAGTAGCCACAAATCTCACACAATACAGCTTGGAAAATTCACCCAGGCTTTGAGAAAAGCATGCAAGTACACATTGCAGGTGAGTAAGCTCCAAACATGCCTGACGACTTCCAATAAAACACTGATTACACTATATTCATACGTGACTCTTCATACAAAAGGACAAAAATAAGTTTATTGAAAAGAAAGGTACAACATTTAATGGCAAGACATTTTCACTTCCTTACTTGCTGTAGTTGGCGAATTTCATCATTAAGAGCATCCACACGTTTCTGGTCTTCAAGACTGAGCTGAGACAACAAATCAGTCCCCAGTTCAGCTTTTAATGATTCTCTAGTTGACTCCATAGCATGTAAACTTGCCTCCAAGCTCTGCAAACTGCGTTGCTACGGAACAGATATGAGACAGAATCATTCCTCAGAGTAATCTCCAACGTTATATGAATTTTCTGTTTACATAAAAACATTTTGGTGACATATCTCTAGTCATCTTTTCATACTATGACGTTAAACAGAAAGGAAGACAAGTTTAACAGTAATCTTAGTGAAGCAATTATATATAAAACCAGTAACAGCTTTCAGTATCCATGTACTATACCTTAGGCATAAAGGTCTTTTCAGACTGCTGCCTTTTCTCCTTCAGCATTTTCATCTCTGACAAAATACTGTCTCGAGAGGCTTTAAACTTTCTCTGTTGTGTCTCAATTTGCTGCATTTGGTTCATTAGCTGGTCAATCTCATTGTTAATCCATACTGTGGGCTAAGGAAAACTCTGCCCTTGTAGTAAAAGGCATGTTATACCTACTCGTACCTTCAATTGATATTGTTTGGGACATTCAGCTGCCATCAAAATCAAAAACAATCAAAACACCCATAAAACCAAAATATTGAGTTGGATGGGAAAAATCAAGAATCATCAACAAAAGTAACCTGGACAACTCATCAACACCAAGAACAAACAAGGAAAGCTTTATCTGGTTGTTCATTTTACAATGTGGCACCCAGAAAAACACAGGGATACATTTGAACTTGTAAGGGAAACTCAGGGCTTACTAAAGATTTTGACTTACATGATAGCAAGAAAGATTCCTCAGGGTCCAGAACAGCAGTCCCTGCCAGTTATACTGAAATCAAAGGGACTATAGTAATTCGGGAATTTAACTACAGTCAGCAGGAATTCAAGCCCCTAGTTGCTGGTGCATTCAAAGCCAGTTGGCAGGTTCAGTCCACTTAGGTCATGTTTAACAGGCCATTTTGACATTCTTCCACTGACTTAACATGGCACATACATACTTTTAAAGTTTTGCTAAATCAGCTGCAGACTTAAGCACAGGCTTCAGTGTTCTGCTTATCTGCTGCCGCAAAAATGTCTCTTAATGCACTGCTGCAGGTCAGAAAACAAAGGAATTTAGTTCAAGGGGCAGAATGACCTGGATAATGGAGGAAAAACTGAATAAGCCTCCCTTGTCCTTTTGAGATCCAATATCTAGAATTCATAGACACTGTAGCATTAAAGGGATTAGAGAAAAAGGTGACAGTTACTTGAATGTTTGTAGGAAGATGCTGAAAAGACTGAACTATCATGCAGCTCAGTTTAATTAGAATATAACGCTCTCCATCTTCTCCCCACAGTGCAAGTAGACTGTTTAACACACTGATTCAGGACACAAGTACTAAAAATATTGCGTGAGTCACAAGAAGCAGTGAAAATTAATTCAGATAACAAGGATATCTGGGTATAGGAGTTACTGCAACAAACCCTAAAGGAATAGAAAGCCTCATACTGTAGGGTTTAACCTCATCTCTAAGCTTTATGGATCAAGATCAATTCCAACAGGGACAAATCACTAAAGCTCCTTTCTTCTTGAAGCTTACAGTACCAGACACTCTCTGAAGCAAACTATCGGAAAAGGCATGTTCCAATTACTGTTTTTCAGTCAAGTTTTTCCAGAATGGAAGTTTCACCAGCAAGTTAACAGCAATGCCACAGAAACTAAGCAGTGGTATAGAAACAATTTCTTAACTAGCTGCATTAATCTAAAAAGCAACAGATGTGCTTTAAAAATACGTTACTTTTACTGGTTGTACACCTCTTTTCAAAAGCAGGGGTTTTGTTTGGTTCTGTTTTATCATCTCTTTGTTATTAAAATCCCTACAGTGCCATACAGAACCAGGCTGTTAAAATAAATGCCACAACTAACATATAACACTAACAAAAGTTAATATTTTTTCTCCCATCTATTACTGCAAAACAGCAGCTTTGTCATCATGTAAGCTTTCCCCAAGGACAAAAGGATATTTTCAATGTTTCTGCGTAAGTTTTCATTGAGTTTTGCTTCGAGTTCACCAAGTTCTTCTTCTGCCTTTCTAACATCTTTCTGCAACTCAAGGCGAGACTTCCTGGTGTCATAGTAACCTCCAGTCAAAGCACCACGATGGCTGACCTGATCACCTAAAAGCATAACAGACCATTAACTGCACACTATACAATGACCATATGTTCAGAGCACTTTCTAAAATACAACTCTTCCAATTAACTAGAACATTTCAACTAACCTACAGAAGCACCACAGAAGTATCAGGAATCACATACATGTTTACAGCAATTACAGATGCTGGAGAGAGACTCTTCATCAGGGACTGTCATGACAGGACAAAGGGTAATGGTCTCAAACAGGGGAAGTTCAACTTAGATATAAGGAAGAAGTTCCTTACTGTGAGGGTGGTGAGGCACTGGCACAGGTTGTCCAAAGAAGTGGTAAATCCCTGGCAGAGCTCAAGGCCAGGATGGACAGAGCCTTGGGTAACATGCTCTGAAGCGTCCCTGCCCATGGCAAGCTGGAACTAGATGATCTTCATGTCCTTTCCAACCCAAATCATTCTATGATTCTACATTCAGTTTAAAGTGCATTTCCTTTCTCAAGGCAAATACTGACTTCTGTGATCTACTTTAAGCATTACCTAAATTTTTTCGCTTGTTCTGAATCAACTTCAGGAACCATGCAGCTTAAAGAAAAAAAAATTCTTCCATGAAGGGGAAAAGGCAAACGTCTAGCACCACCAGTTAAAAAAACCCACATAGTAATCTCAGATCTTCTGTGAGAGGGACAAGGGAGCTGAGGAATTAGCAGCATCTGCGGCTTGTAGAGTATGCTGTTCCTGAAAATGTAATCACTTCCTCCTCAGGCATCCTTAGGAAGTTTTTTGAGACAAAAAGACAACAATAAGCCTGCAGGGAATCTGCCCTCCAGGCAACTGACAAGGGACACAGATTACTTCAGAGAGCATAACATGCAAGCAAATGTATCTGGTACAGAGAATAATTGACCTTGCACTTCTCAGTAATTAAGACTGTATATTCACACCCTAAACACTAGTTTGAGTTTGTTGGAAATAAATGCCTGTTAAATTGGATAAAACAAATTGGATTAATTCAAACCTAATCTGCTTTACAATTCTCAGGATGGAGAGACATAGCTATGATTTTAGATCATAAGAAAACTCAACAGCTTGTGAAGAAATTCTGTTATTTAGAAGTGGTGAATGCTCCATCCCTGTCAGTGTTCAAGGCCAGGCTGGATGGAGCCTTAGGTGACATGCTCCAGTGCGAGGCATCCCTGCCTGTGGCAGGGGGCTGGAATTAAACAATCTTAAGGCCTTTTCCAACCCGAACCATTCCAGATTCTATGAAGCATGTACTTAACCAAGCGCACCTTTGCACATCTCAATCAAGCACACTATTATTTCAAACAACCTGATTTTGACAACACTAACAGACCATGTTTAATAAGCCTCACATTTCAGGGATTGTGTTTTTACAATAAATAATTTATAAAATTGCAGTGTTTACCTTCCAGAGTAATACAATCCATAGTGAAAGCTCTGGCCAACTGGGTAGACACCTCCATGCTACGACAAATTAGAGTCTTTCCAAAAACATGTTTGAAAGCTTTGTCAAATCTTGGATTGTATCTCAGTTTACTGATCATAGGAATGGCATCCTGAAATGAGAGTGATTTTAATGAGAACATACTGATACAAATATGGCATGTATATTGCAACTAATTCATATATCAGTATTCAAGGGATCACTGGAAAAAAGGAACTACTACCAAGAGTAAAAATGGAATATGCTCTAGCCTGAAAGTTCAGCATAGCATATTCACTGAACTGGCTTCACAGTCAATAATCTTCACAAATGAAGACTTCTGAGGATGTATCACTATTTACATATGAGATGTCAAACCCTGAACTTAAAACACAATAGTGTGAATGACACATTGGAAAAAAACAGCTGTCAGCTGGCAGAAGGATGACACACTGACTGAACATTCCCAAGAAACACAAATACTCTATGGAAATCAAGTGCAAGATTCGGCAATTTTAGCGTTTAATGGTAGGCTTGAGCCTTAAGTCAACCAAGAGTGTGCCACGAATCTCATTCGAGGACTGAGCAATCCCATCAATTGCTACTGAGACAATTCAGGAAGGATCATAAATTGGCAGTAAAAATGCTTTCTGCTAAAGAAATTATTCCTTTCTGCACAGGGCAAGTCACAAACATTAACACAGTTTTCCTAGGAAAGCCCTTCCAAAATAAGCACACAAGTATGCTTGTTTTCTTTTTTTTTTTTTTCCCTGTATTTATCTGAGGGGGGAAAAAAAAATGATCTATTTTAAAGATCTTATTCTACAATGAATATCGGAGGAAGCAGCAACATTTACACAACTCACTGCTAAAACTTCAAGAGCAGGTATTTTCTTGAAATTATTTCACAACTACTTTTAAATGGCTGTCACTGAAGGTTTATTTATGCATTTTTAAATCTAAGAAACCCCAACTCATTTTCAGTAACTCTGAGAAATTGTCCATAACACCTAACACGGCTCTTCAGCTTTTGCCCATGGCAGGAGGCTATAATAAAATTCTACCACTTTTTAGTATCATTTATTTACTTATAAAGGTGAAGTTAAACTTTAAAGAGCAAACACCTGGTAAGAAAGTATTTTCCTATTGCAGTGGGGTTTTTTTATGTTGACAAGCATACATTAGAAGTATTTTATTGCAGACATTCAACAGCAAAGCAAGTGGTGGGTGATAAGCAATACACACAAACAATTCCAAAAAGCAGGCTTTGTAATTCTCAAGTACAGAAAGGTTTGAAAGGAACTCAAACTCACATTAGTCTCAGGATAAGCAGTATCTCTCACATCTAGCTTGTTCAGAGGGAGGAAAGTAACTTCTCCAGGAAGGTTCATTTTGTTAAATTCCATTAGGATCTTTGTACTGACCTCATCAGAATCCACAATGTGATAAAACAACCTAATTAACAAGCCCAACAAATAAGCAAAACTTTAATGTGCTGAAAGCACTAATATATTTCTGCTGGAACAGAAAGCATACAGGTACCAGCAAGTAACAAATATAAAGCTGTATTCCATTTTTTCCATGAGTCCATGCTTTAAAATAAATAAGTGGCTGCACTCTATTCACTTTCATTAAAATGGGATCAGCCAAGAATTTCACACTCCACCCTCCAGTCACAAAAGCAGTTCAGTATGCATACAGAATCTGTGTGCACAGCCTTTTTTGGCTCCACTACAAACCTTGTACCAATATACAATATTCATCCCTCCCTTCATGGATTTACAGTTTGTATCTTATGCCTCTGTACATAATCAACAGAGATCATCAATCTCCCAGTGCATGACTGGGAGTAGCAGCAAAGCAACTGAAAGAAGCTACCTTTCTTTTGCAAGCTGAGCTACAATTTGTTTGTTACTGCTTTCTGTAAACTATAGGGCACAAAAGGATGTAGAGAACTGTTAAGTACTTTGAAGGGACACCTTTATTCATGCAGACACAAATGTTTTAGAAGAGGGACAACATTTCAAATTGCAGTAGCATCAACATTTCTTTGCGAGTCTGCAAGATCATGTCACCTCTGTTCTCTTACCTGCCCTTATGCCACTATCTACATTTCATTAAAGCAAGAATTTGTATGACCACTCATGAACTAGAACAGGGGACTGATCACTCAAAAAGACAATTTATATTAATTTGAAGTGTCAGACACTTCAGGAAATGATAGATCACCCAACAGACACTTACTTCTGGAACACATACTACGCACAGAGTCACTGACACTCTAAGTCTTTTCAGATAGCTTTTAAAAAGCAGGTTGACAGTTAAGAGGCCATCCACATCCATGAGATTTTCTACTGCAAGTGAAATAATTCTCATTGACTGTTAACCGTTAAAACATTAGCACTGCTTACTGTAGAATTCATCACACTGGAAGACTTCACCCATTTTATTCAACATGGCTCAGTCTCATCATCAGTCCTTCTGGGAAGTTTCTGGGAAGTGTCAGGAGTGTGGGTCTGGGGAATCTTTTTACGGTCTTTGTGTCATTTTGGTTTAGGTATTGGGTTTTTCTTTAGTCAAGATCAAGATCAGCTAGGCTCATTTTTCAATAGGCAGAATTCTTCCTAGTTCCTTCTCAAAGAAGCAGCAGTGCAATCATGCTATACAGAAGGCACTTAAACTAAAAATGGACAAGAGCTGAAATTCAGAAGAATAAAAATTTCAGTAGCAACTGGCACCAATAACTATCACACAGCAGCTGCTTTAACTTAAGTTTTACTTAAGAACACAATTACCTGTTCCCTGCAGTAACTTCAACACAGGTGTAGAAAGCTGGTTCACATTCAAAGTTATTCATCACAATGCCATGATAGCCATTTAGAACATGCTGATTTATGCCTTTTCGACGAAAGTGCTCCAGAACTTTGTTTATGCTGTCTATCCCATTCAGAATGGCCTGTTAAAATACAACTCATTATTGTACTGCAATTAAGAGATGTAGAAGTAATGTCCATTTTAGCTTTAACTTTGTCAAAGTTCTAGCCTGCTTTTGTCAAGTTTTTGCCAACTAACCCATAGCTCTAATGGAAGACACTTCAATATTTCAGTCCACCATTTTCAGGGCCTTTTTTTTTTCTTTAAGCAAAAAGAATTCAAAAGTACACGTTTCCCTTTTGTGACTCTCTCCTCAATGACCGTGACCTAACAAAACTAATTTCCAAGGATTTCTAGAGCTACAAATATTTGAAGAATTCCACTCATAATTTGTCCATCTTAAATATGACATTAAGACCATTCTCAAATACATGGGAAATTACCTTTCCTGTTGCTGCTCTGAGAAGCTGCTGTTTCTTTTCTAAATCCTCTCGCTTTGCAGCGAGAGCTTGTTGCTCTGCATTCTCTTCTCTCCATAGATAACTACAGAAAAAAGAAATGAAAACATTTTAAATGTGAATGAAGTCTGAAGAGTTTTTTACTCTTATTATTCTCAAAGACTGCTAATCTAAGGGAAATGAGAAGTGCAGGAGTTCATACATGGCCAGATTTCAAAAACATACCTACATGCCATGTTAACAACTACACAGTTGGGGTCCTTCACATTAAGTGAGATTCAGACATATTTCAATTAGTTACTAACTTTCTTTCACTCTGTAGTTCATCCTTTTTATTTTTCACTTCATAGTATTTTCTGTCCAGCTCTTCAACACGCGCCTTCACTTCGTTAAGATCCTGGTCCAGTTTCTAATACAAAGAACAGAACAGTATGAAACTACAACTCACTCTTCTCAAAAAAAAAGAAAAATAATCGTTCTTTTATTCAATACTAAATTACTACTGAAAATTCAGAAACTATTCCTACAAATGTTTTAAACAATTTACAAGAAACTGAAAAACCACTAGGAATAAATATATCTTTGTAAGGAAGCGGTAACAAAGTGACACTATCAAGTAGACTGCAAGACAGGTACTAAGTTGAACTGTGCCTGTGGTTATATACATGGAAATGTCTCAAGTTATGGTAAGGAACTAACTCCAAACAGTAACTATCACACACATGAATGTAATCATGTTCTAAAGTAGCATTTGTGATAGGAATATGTATACCAGTCTTGTGTACCATGCCATTACTGCTGTTAGTCAAAATTCCAGCAGTACTAGTACTTTACCACAGCTCCTGTCAGCAGCATGGTGTTTAAGCCAATGCACAGACATCCTTCCCTTTCTAACACCTGCCATTTACCAAGCAGCTCAAGGCTAGCAGTCAGATGTTTTCATAGTTGCCTGTATACAAAACGACTAGCTGTGTTCTCAAAGCATAGCCAGGTTTTTCCAACATAACTTTCCAAGCTCCCACCCAAGACACCTCCCCTTTGAACAACAAAAGTTCTACAACTCTTAGCCTAAGCATAAATCAACCTTCCTTACCGAGAAAAAGAAAACTAAGATATGTTTTTAAATTAAAAGGAACTAAAGGGCTCTTCTAATTTAACCTCTTCAATTCTACAGAACTCCTATTGAGCAGTACAATTACAGTGTCAGTATTAAATGCCATTTCTTTCATTCACCAACTCAGAGAATCATTACTTTGCTAATCCAAACAGTATCTTAGTAGAAGACCACTGCTTTTGTACAACTACATTCCTAGATCATCGGGCTGATCCTCCATTTTTGGTAGATATATTACACAAAGACCAAGAACACTATCTCTCAGCACAGTACAGCAGCACTGGCACTGGAGCTCTTCCACCATAAGTTTTCACTCCTGTGGCTCCAAGCAGGAGTGATATTTTTGGATTATACTGCTCTATTTCCAGTGCAAGAGCTGTTTCTGAATAAAAAAATCACATCTAAAAGTTACACAGATAATACTTAAGAGAGATGAATCTTCTAACATGGATAGGGATGCAACTTCTAACCAGCCACAGCAGGCAAAGGTGCAGTGTCTACAGCACAGTTTAACAGATCTTCTGTTTAGGGAAAATTAAGAGACGAATGAAGACAACAAAACCAGACCACACTTCGGGGAAAATACCAGAAAAAGTCAATACAGAGTAATGGAATGCAGTGCTAAAGGGAGCTTAGCATTTACCTCCAGATGTCTTCACTTTGTAAAAGATTACACCCAACCAGAAATTCTCAAATTCCTTATAAACAGGCACCAAAATCTCACTGTCCAAGATAAGATTGGGCATTTAGCCTTTCTCTCAAAAACATGACAATAAGCTGACAACTTACACTGTACTGTTCCAAGTTTTTCTCCTTGTTTGCCTCTGTATCCTCTAAATCCTTGTGTATAGCTGCAATCTGCCGCTTCTTATCATTGATAGCTTGATCTAAAGACTTCAGTTCTTTCTTTATCCACTTATCCCTTTCTTCTTTGGAAGTAAACTGGCTTCCTCGACCTTGTTTTGCATAAAGATCTGTTCTTTCCTGCGTAGCCTGTGCAAGTCTGTTTTGAGAAGAGAAAGACATGCTGTATTACAGAGAAATCAAGAATCTAAGGAGCAAGCATTAAGAATTACCATGAGAATTTTCAAGAAATGTCAAACCAGGCTCTACAATTTAAGCCCCAAATCATTAACAAAAGGATCACATTATAAACCATAAAATTACCCCAGAAGATTTCACAAAACAGAGCCCACAAGAGCCCACAAAAGTGGTTAAGCTTAAAAGTTAATTTCACCAAACACCATTCCCCTGCAACCATTAAGGCAGCTTTTCACAGACCATCCATATGTACATACAGCTACCCTATCCTCAGGTAACAAGTTCAACTCTGAGTTAACTGCACACATGCATAGTATAAACAGTATCTTTAGAAAACCCTTTGACTCCCCACTGTAGAATGCTACAGACCGAGCAATTCCCCTCTCTTCTCTTTCTTTTACACTGTTGAATTTTGGCTCCGTTTCTGCTAATTCTTTCTGCTTCTCCTCAATTTTCTCCAGAAGCTTTTGCCGCTCTTTTAACAGTCTTTTCTGAAAATCAAACAAAGCAGTATTTAAAGTTAGGCAATATCAGGAACTGTACTATTAAATTCACACTTTTAAAGAATTATTTAATTGTGAGATGCCATTGCTTCTCTGATGCTAGACTGTTTCAACGTGTAACAGAAATGAATTCAGCTCTAATCAGGAGAGTAAAGAGGGATGAAACGAAGCATTCTCAAAAAGCTAAACTATGCAAGCAAGGAAGGTCTGTAAGGACCAAACAACCACGTTTAAATTAGTTCTACAAACAAAACCCTCCTTGCAGCACTTAAGATCAAGAAAATCATAGATGTTTTATTTTGCAACATGCAGGGTGATAAATGAAGGATCATAACACAGGAGTCTATGCTTACATCTCCTAGAAGCACATTAAGGACATCATAAAAACAAAGACATCTGTCCAGCAAACCTTAGAACATAATGAAAGGCAGCAGTCTAAAATCAAATCTTTAACGTACAAGTATGCTACCTCACGTCAATAGCATTTTAAAATTTCACAGCTGTTACGTACTCTTTGTTCACTGTTGCCAGCTAATTCATCCTGCAGGTCTTTAGCTTTCAGCTCTAATTTAGTCCTCTGTTTAATCTGTTCCTGTCTTTCAGCACTAAGTTGTTCTTTCTCTTCTTTCATTGCCGAAATCTTTGTTTTCAGTTCTCGAACTTGACGCTCTATTTCCTAGGCAAAGTATGTAGTGTATTAAGCACGCTTCAGGATCAACAAAACCCCACAAGATTGTTATTAAATAGATCAAGAGCCACTAAAAGTGGGAAGAAAACATAAAATAGAATTTAACATGGTTTTAGACCACCCCCACCACCCTCAAAAAAACCCACAAAGCAAAACACACCTCTGAAGAGCCCTTGTGAGAAGTATTCTTACCTCCATTTTATCTCTAGCATCTTGCTGTGCATCTCTCAGCTGCCTGGATTTCTCTCCACTCGTCTCTCGTTTGGCAGACAGCTGTATGGAAATATCATCAATAGTTTAAGTAACAAGATTATGCCTTAGTAGTAGTTCCAGGAAAAATGTAATTTGTTAAATTAGAGAAGAATACTGACAGGATTCTACCAAGGAAGGTAAAGAAAAGTATCAAAAAGCAAATCAACAGCTCATGTTTTACTTCCTATTAGACAAGCTATTTCACCTCATCGAGCTTAGCTCTGGTTTCATTCAGCTCCTGATTATAAATGGTGTACTCCAATGCTCTCCTCATTTTATCCCATTTCTGGTACTGAGCCAGCTCTTCTTTCTCCTCTTCCAGGGTATGCAGTCGCTCTTCAATGTACTTCAACAACTCGTTGATCTTCTCTCGCTTGCCCTCTTCAGAAAAGAGGGCAAGATTGAAGTTCAGTTAAACACTGTAATACACACCCCATGCCTTCAGAGCTACTGAATCTCCTTCAATGATTATTTGTCAACAGTTATGAAATTAGAAAAGGAGAACCCATCTCCAGAAGTTCTCCAAAAAAACAACAGCAAAATTGTTAATACTAGTTATGTAAAGCACGTACTCAAGCGCATACTCTCTTGGCTCACACACTTAAAATTATTATAGATTCTATTACATAAACATGTTTGCCTAGCAGTAAGTATCCTGATTTTTGGATCCCTGCTAGGCGGCATCACCTGTGTGTTGTGAACAGTACAAATATCCCTATTAGCTCTGCTAAAACGTTTTAGTAATAAGAGCACACACAAAGTCACTTATTAAACCTTTATAGATAACATACCACAAGTAAAATCTATCTAGCAATTAGCTTTACTGAAAAAGCCATAAACCTTTAGAGTCAACAGAATTATTGTGGCATAAACCATTAATTTATTAAACATTTTTTACCTGTTTCTTTCATTAGTGAAATACTCTCTTCTTTACGCTCATCATACACTCTTGTACCAGCTACTTCTCTTAGTAACTTCAGTCTTTGAGAGTCAGGAGCTGTGGCCATCTGGTTGATCTGAAAATTCAAAATCGATGATTTCAATAGCCTGCTCCAGATGTATGGCTAACCACAAGAGATCAAAGACTGCACTTTTCTTGCTGTGCCTGCTTGCCCTAGGTTTTGGCAGGAAAATTCAGGTACCTAGTATATACTACACAACTTTTCCTTTGAGACAGTTACTTTAGGATGGCAATTATTCTGCTTATAATGAATTTTGTTGGGCTTCAAATGCTACCACAGTTACTGCTAAACCTCAGGATACTAGTGTTAATGTACATTGTAGAAGTCACTACCCACTCAAAACTAGGTGAGAAGAAACTAAAGTTTGTGCTTTTAAGTCCTGATGCTAAACTAAATAGTTTAAATGCCTCCACAAAGCCACACCAAAAAGTGGGGGTTATAAATCTTGGGATAATTCAGGTCATGAAACACTAATTAATCCAACATTAGATCAGTCATACAATTAAACCCATTAAAAAACTCACTTCCTTTCATCACAATTTCAGTGGTTGCATCCTTTTGTAGGAAGGTAACTGTTTCTAATTTGTATTATATTAAAGCCGGTATGTGTATTGTGGCAGTAAGTCATGCACCAATCCCCACTACATTTGGATGACTTTCAGCTGAAGTTTTCTTCCAAATACACATGTTCAGCTAACCAGTAAAATTTATCCTGATTACCACCTGAGAAACTGTACTGCTGGGTCAGCATCTCTGCCATCAAGTGCTCCCCAAATCTCCTTCATTCCCCTTTTAAGTATGCCTTTCAGTAATCTTTTGAAGCTGCCAGTTATCAGTGTCTCCCTGGTGTCCCACCCTGTGCTTCTGTTGTCTCCAGATCATTGCTCTTTGAAAGCCATGGTAAGCTACTTGGGTCTTGAAGATCAGGCCATGCTGTGAGCCCATACACTGCTGTGTTTTCACTTTTGGTACTTCCAAATGTGTTTCCATTCATCCTCCACTGACAGCATTTTTAGCCTCTTATAATTTTCTTCAATTACTTTATTGCCTCATCTAAAGGCCAAAAAACCTATGGATTTACACTGAAGTAGTGATAGAAATTAAGGTTTTTATTCAAGTATACAGAAAAGCATATGACTGCAAAAATAACCACGAAAAAACCCATTGTCCTAAACATCAACATTACAAACATTAGAACTTTTTTTTTCTTAAAAAGGACAAACTACTAAAATACTAATATTTGCAAAAGCAGCATCTACAAGAACTGCTTCAAATTAAAATGGATTTAGGTTTTGGTTTAGTTCTGCAACAACAGAACTAAGTAGCATCCAGGAAACAGGATATTCTTGACAGTGAAGAAGAATCTTACCTTTCCTTGTTTGACAATATAGTAGGGATTACTGCGAGAAAATCCAGCACTTTCAAGAAGATTCATTACATCGTTTTTCCTGAAATGTTATTGTGAAACTATCAAAAATATTCATGCTTAAAGCAACAGCTGTAAAAATTCAGTATCACAACTATCCAACACATGCTATAATCACTTTATGCAATGCATGCTCTGTTTGAAGAAACTCCTTTACTTGACAATACCAAATTCAAAAATTAAAGGAGAGAACAAAAATGGAAAGCTATCAAAAACGCTACAGCATTAGAAAGATTAAGAAAGAAGCACCCTGAAGCAAAGGGGGGACAAATACAGGCAAAGATATCACATGGAAGGATAAGGCTGTGTGGAGACCTCAGGGCAGCCTTCCAGTATCTGAAGGGGGCCTATAGGGAAGCTGGGGAGGGACTCTTCATTAGGGACTGTAGTGAGAGGACAAGGGGTAACGGGTTCAAACTGAAACAGGGGAAATTTAGATTGAATATAAGGAAGAAATTTTTTAATGTAAGGGTGATGAGGCACTGGAATGGGTTGCCCAGGGAAACTGAATGCTCCAGTGCTGGCGGTGTGCAAGGCCAGGTTGGACAGAGCCTTGGATGGCATGGTTTAGTGGGAAGTGTCCCTGCCATGGCAGGGAGTTGGAACTAGATGATCTTAAGGTCCTTTCCAAACCCTATTCTATGATTCTATGATATGAAGCAACCTGAAGTCTGGTAACTCTTTCATTTAAAAAAAAGCCCTGAGAGAAATACTAAATAAGCACTTATACATTATGTTAATGACTGGATTAAACTGCAAATTCAAAGTCTGCAGTCTACTGCGCAACGACTGATGTCTTTGCTGTCAAATTACCAGTACGCAGTATTATACAGCTGAATAAATTTATTTCAGGCTAAGTGTAAGTGTTTGGTTTGACTAAAGAATTTCACAAGAATACTACTAGTTGCATTCAGCTAAGGAAAAGAAGTACCTACGTCACCATTTTCTTGTCTAAGAAATACTGGTCCTTCTTGGCTCCAATGACTCTGCGAAGCGACACTTCCTCTTTATCAATCTTCAGGAAACAAAACCCAGTAAATTAAACTGCTTGCAGTAAGTTCGTACAACTAATCCAAAACATTTATGGCTCTTTCTACCAAAATTGACTGAGACGTTGGAACAGGTTGACCAAAGAAGTGGTAATTGCTCTATCTCTGTCAGTGTTCAAGGCCAGACTGGACAGAGCCTTGGGTGACATGGTCTAGAGTGAAGCTTTCCTGCCCATGGTGGGGGATTGAAGCTAAATAATCTTCAAGTCTTTTCCAACCTAAACCATTCTACAGTTCTATAAAAGCTGCTACTGTAACAAAGACTTCTGTAATCCTGACATTACCAGAGTCTGAAATTATGGTTTATTTCTCAAGTATCATTTTCAACTTACCGGCAGCCTGTTGTCCGAATTGTCAAAAATAATTTCCACAAAGGCTGAAATAACACGAGGACCTGTACCTTCCTAAGGAAGGAGATATTTTGGTTAGATAATTTCCACCTTAGAAGGATTTTGAGCTCATTCACGTCCCATTTTTCCTGACAACCCCACTTCCCCCTTTACATCCAAGGATTTGAGAGTCAAGAGCATCTATGTAAGATCTAATACCTATTTTTTATTTCTGAAAGTCTGAGCTACACATTCACCAGCATGCATTATCAGCTTAGTGTATTACTTTGCAATAAATTCCCTTTTGCCAAAGGGAAACAAAAGATGTTTACGAATGCTTTCAAAATTAACTGGCTTCAAACAGCCACAGACCAGCAACTTACCATTTTTGTAGTAACATTCAAATGCATTAGCTTATTCTCTAGTCTTGGTGTTACACAGCTTCACTTACATGCAACAAAGCCAGTCGCTGCTCTGGGCGAAGATGACTAAACTCATCACTGAGGACAAACTGAATTGCTGTAATTAAATAGTAAAGAAACAGAAGATTTATTCTTTCCTTCAGGGAGATATGCAGCAGTTTCTTTAACTCAAACCATACTGTTTTCCTGCTGTATAGCACAGTCATGCCACTGCTAATGTCTTACAATGTCACTTAATTAACTTTGTCACTCAGCCTGCTGCACACCATAATTACTCCGTCTCATCGTCACCACCACAACTGTTTCACTGCATAAGCTTTAACAATGCTGCACAAGTAGGAATTCATGAGCTTTCCTCTACAAATACACAGCACACAGGCTAAAAATCTTGCTAAAATACTTAACAATTTATAAAGATTACCATCACAAAGCTACCAACACCTCTGACTGGCACCTTTGCTCCTCCACTGATGCACCAACCTCACAAAATCCCCCTCATAACATTACATTAAAAGGTTGTATAAGCTGTGCCATCCTGCAATGGAATCAGCTCAGAATCTAGCCACTAAGAATGTCTTAAGCAACTGCAAATATCACAATCAGCTTTCAAAGACTGGTGACTTTCAGAATCAGTTCCCTCCTGTAAATACTTTTTGTCATTTATAAGTCCTAGAAGGCCCTTAGTAAGAGAGGCCAAATACCAGGGAAAAAACCTGAAGGTAAGTATCAGACAAGTGCATTGATATCTGCCCTCAATCACTGTCAAATAACTACAAATCTGCCACTCCTTCTTGAGGAAGAACATTCGGTAAACCAACTTCAGGCAAAACCAGAGAAACCTAGTAGCATCAGCATCCCCATGCTATTACATTAAGAAATCCATGCTCACCATAAAAGAAGTTGCTTTTCCCAGATCCATTTCTTCCCACTAAAAATCAAAACACAAAGTACAACCTCAAGCTGACATAGGTTAACACTGCTGCATTAAACATTGCATATAGATATTCAAGAACAGAACCCAAATATAATACGGCCAATAAAAAATTCAAGGGAATGAGGAAAACTTAGTAGGTTGATTACTTTGTCAATGTCTGAGAACAAGAGAGCAACCCTTTCCCCACTTAAACACATTACAATGACTGTTACAAACTCCAACACTATTCCACAGCCAACCCTACTTATTCCTATCCATTTCTTTTTAATACTGATCTCTTGGCAAGGTAAGAGCAGAAGACCTAAACCAAATTCTTCTGGGCACTGCATCAATCCTTTATATTTCACCAAAGGAAATCATATGCCTTTTATGAATTTCAGGTAGCTGATTCAGCAATGTTTTGTTTGGGAAAAAAAAAAAAAAAAAGAAAGTAGTACTATTTCTATTTAAAAAACAAAGGCAAAAGAACACTGCACTATCCTATATACAGTAATCATGATGTGTTTCAGCAGAGCTCAGTGTCTTATCTTTAAGATCAGCACCTACTGCATTAGTGTTTGAACTGCCTGCCTTCCAACAGTAATGAACATCCCAGGCTTTTCATCCCTTCTTGCCTTCATGCCCTCTAGATTCACCTCATCCCCAGAAATACTTGAGATTGCTATAGGTCTTTAAAAAGGCAAAAAATAATGAAGCCAGATTTTTTTTACCTTTTAAAAAACAACAAATATGTAGATAGATTTAGCTCCCGCTGAAGTAACATTATGGAATAGGACATGCTATTCAAGTCATAGCCACTTTTTTCCGCTCTCAGTATAAACCCTGACTACTAAGTTTTTATGTCCAAAATTGACAGTTTTCTGTAGTGTCATTAGTAGCAAAGCTGCTGCACAATCACTAAATTCAATGCGAATGAAAAGGCAGGACAAGGCATCCATGGGCAGAAAAAAGGGAAGAGGCTTGAGACTGGTAGACAACACCATATTGATAGATTAGCTGTTACTGATGAAGCTACACTTTCAAACTCGCACTTTTTGACAGTCCACATTTCAGAAATTCATCCCTCCGAAGCTGGAAGAAAGAAAATCATCTTCTCTGCAGCAGTTTACAGTAGCCAGTGTGCTTATTAAAAATGATCATGCTTCTACACACATACACAAAGAATCCCAAATTCCCTGCTGCTGTTCCTGCAAGGACAGCCTTTAAAGGAGGCCTAGTTGATAGAGATCTGCACTTATGAAGGAGATGACAGACCCCACTCAGTTTCTGAAGGGTCAGACATACTACTGTCACAGTAAAACAAAATACAACCATTACTTTGCTTTGTCACAGGTAACTGTAAGGAAGTTTCTGAAATAGAAAAGACAGTCAAAAAATGTAGGCAGGTTATTAAAAACTATAAAGGACTTTGATGTGAACATCATCTGAAAGAACAGTGCAGCCCCAGTTATGTTAAAAGTATCAAACTTACCAATGACATTGTGTTTTGAGCTGAACGGATCCACAATGGTTTGGTCCCTGTAGCTTCGAAAGCCCTGAATGATCACCTAATGAGAAGAGAGTTACTTTAATAAAATTTTCTCTGTTTCTGAGGTTTTGGAGTATAAGATTTTTACAGAACATTTCCTGTCAATTGTACTTATCCCCCACACACACACACTTCTCACAAGCACTTCAACTTTCCAGCTCATCAGCAACTTGTATCATAAAACTTGCCCCTCACCTATGCATGACTTTAGGGACAGATTTTCCTCCCCGCATTACAAGAGATGCTGGTACTTTTCTACGCCAAAGCACAGTGAAAGTTTCAAGAGTCTTTTTGTAACAAACCACACAAGAAAATGTATTTGTATCAAATAGTACATACAGGAAAGAAAGTCCCAATATAACAAACACTTACCCTAAAGGGACAGATTTATAGTTAATTTTTATAATGCAATCCACACACAGCATGAGAATTCTATTTGCAAACTCTCCAAGCAGAGCAATTGCAGAATGATATAACTATACCAGACTCTAGTTATTTTATACGCAATACAATCTTACGTTGTTTTAATGAGTAACTTAAAGGGAAAAGTTAAAAAAGCGAAATATCTTGGTTCCACTGACTTCACTTTCTAAATGGACAAATACAAACCTACACAATTAACTTCAGGACCCACACAGCAAACCAGGAGCAGCATGTCAAATTTCAACTCTTCCATTACAATGTGAGGTTTACCAAGCCAAGGAACATAGAAAATACAGAATGACAACATCCTAATACTCGTGTGCTACACAGCAGCAAAGCAGTCCAACATCCAGCACACACATTCAAGCATTAAGCAACCTCTTCCAAACATTAAAGCCAAAAGACTATACAGCAGCTCTGCTCAGCTTATTAGCACATCAGCTACCTGAAAACTTTCGATGTTTGCAGATCTCTCAACAAGAACACTTACAAAAGGACTAGAGCTGACATTTCATCATTATGTCCTTCACCCAGCTCTTCCCCAAAAGAAGCAAGATATTGTTCAAATAATGCCAATGTTTCTCCATGATAACTGTCATGAACTAAGAGTTACTTGTTAGGAAGACAGCAAAACATCTTACAAAAAGATTTGTTACTGCTGAAATTTACAGTATGAAATTATTTAGCCTTTGGTTTGTTTGGAAAGGTGTATGGTCCGATATCCATTTTCTGTTTTCTTTCACATCTTCGAACACAGTCCATATTCCAGAATATGAGCATTATACTTGGTACCTGAGAAGCACATACAAAACAGCAAAAAAGCCCAGAAGTAATACTGTACACATTAAAGCAAGCCTTTCCCTCCCTACTACAAAAGCCTGCATTAACTGTACACCTGAGCAACTTAAGAAACAAGTACCTTCAAATTACTGGCATAGGACTGGTAACATGCTATCGAAATGGTGGGGGAAAAAAACCTGTCCATAAAGTTCACTAGACAAAAGACTGGGAGAAGAAAGTGCCTTGATTTATACGCACTGAGTTTGGTCTTAAGTCTTTCTCCCATTATGTGACAGCCCATTATCACGGATTATCACAGAAAGCTCTTCTTACCACCCATTTGTACTAATGGATTAAAACCATCTCATTAATACCAAATGAAAATGCCATGTCAGACAGCAAATCAAACACTGGAGTTTATAAAAATCAAAATGAAATAAACCTTAAAGACATTAACTAACTTTTAGTCAGACATCACAGAGCCATTCTCTTCCCAGGCAGTACGGCTTGTCAAATACTCTTAGCTTCAGATTCCAGCAATAATCTTGCAAAGTATATGGGTAGGCAGAAAAATGCTAATTCTTGACCATCAAACATCATATCTAAGCAACAACAATTTTGGATAAGGAAGTCTTCCAATGTAACTTCCTCCAATACCTTGCCTTATCTAAACCTTTTTTAATTGCAGCTGTCTATGCTCCCTCTCCTTGGGCAAGATACAGTTTTCATTTCATACATGTACCTATCTAAATTCAAAGCACCCATATTGGAAGCCATTAAGGACTTCAGAATTTAATGGACCAAACTACAGAAAGTTTAAGACAATGCAGGAACTGAAGACTACCCAGTCATTCTGGCTGTGAACACAGACCCCATCTCCTCTAAACAGCCTGTCTCATCTCCAGATGATAGCAGCAATAGTAAGCCCTGCCTCAGTATCAGCGGCTTTCAAAGGAAAAAGAGGAACAGCAAATCTCACTCAGGTCTTGCCACCAACTCCAGGCCTCCAGGCCACAGCAACTACATTCACTGACTCTGATTTTTTAAAAAATAAATAATAACAGTAATTAAAAAAAAAAAACAAACATACATCAACCACATTTGGCAAACAACGCTGCTTCCCGATTGACCATACTTCCAGGGGGAAAACAGTCTCTAGTATTTTTATAGTTTACCTGTATCCTAAAAATATCCAGAATAGTACATTTCACCTCCTTTATTCTCTTCAGAACCTGAAATCCTCTTCAAAAATGAACACCCAATCCAATATGGTCATTATTTTTTGGATATTCCTATAGAAGCACAAACTTCTACTACTCCCATACTCAAGCAAAAAAATACAATACAGGGAGACTCTGAACATCATTTCAGCCCCTCGAAGCTTTTTCCTAGGTTGTGTCTCACTTCACCCACCCTACACATTCTGAAACCTTGTAACTTCTTTATTACCTTGTATGGCCTCAGATTAAGACTTAAATAGTTTAAACTTTAACTCCAGGAATGACTTTTGGGAAACAACAAAATAAGGGATACTGGTGGAACTAAATTCACCCTTATATGCTTTGTTCTCATGTTCACACCTTCTTACACTGTCTTCTATAGCTCCCTGAACAGCACTGGTTATTGGCCACCTAAATTTCATTTTTTCCAGATGAAACTTATTTCCCCTGTTCTGACATAATTTCGACTCCTTACTCTGATTCTATGTATCTTCACTGCTACTTACTACTCTTGTGCAATTCAAACCTGAAAAACAAGAATTCTTATTCAAAGACTTCAATGCAATGCACGCACCTGCAATGACAGAGTGATTTACTAAAACACGATCAAAAGGCATTTGAAACACTCCCTGGGCAACCAATTGATGAAAACCGGATTTTTATGTAGAACATGCACTTTCAAACATGATACAGTACTCTCCTTAATAGAATTGCAGGCTGCCAGAAAGACGGGTTAATTTTGAGCCCACTGAGAAATGAGAATCGATGTATAGGCAATGGTATGAAAGTAGCCATAAAAATTCAACTACAGTATACTATGAAAGAATATACTATAGAAGTAACATTGATGACCGCCTCAATCTCAAAAGCGGTTTGGAAGAGGTCCAAACAAGGGCCTTCTTTCTAACTCAAAGATAGCTGCAGATTGCTCATCACAGTCATAACGTACAACAGGTTATATGGTCCATGCCAAGGGGCCTAAGCTGTCACAACAGTAACTGTTGTTTCTCCTGGCGAAATGGGCAGACAGAGCCAGGTTTAATTCAAATCCAAAATACAGACACATTCCCTCAATCAAATCACATGCAGATATAAAACAAAGAAAAATAAATAAATAAATAAAAACAATAAAAAAGAGAAGCCACAACTTTAACAGCCGAAAGACTGAAAAATGCCGCCAAACGGCTTAGCAGAGCCCTTTGTCTACAAACCTCACACTGGTAGGAGCTTTAGGCCGCGGCCAGGACGACAGGGCTGCCCCGTCCGAAGGGCCCCACAAAGTCCGCAAAGTCTTACAAAGGGCTCCCCCAACGCCACTTCACACCCGCATTCACTGAAGCTAGCCGCGGGAACCAGGGGAGGCCGAGCACCCGCTAGCCCACACGGCGGGACTGTCAGGGCTGGGCCGGGGAAGCTTCCCCTCAGCAAGAACTGCGGTCCCGACCCCCAGGACAGCGGCAAAGCAAGCGAAGGCCTTCGGACCAGACACAAACCAGCGGACCTCTTGCTGCGGGCCAGAACCCGCCTCCCGCCGAGGTGGAAGATCCCCTTAGCACCGCGCAGCGCAAACACGGCCAACCCGACCCAACCAGGCCCAGGCCGAGCCGCACAGGCGGGAGGCTCAGACCCCGCCGGCTTACCTGTTTGATGTACATGTCTGCGACGGACGGCGGAGGCGCCCGCCCCGGTGCCTCCTGCCGCCGCACGACCCGACCTCACCGCCTCTCCCCGGTGTGAGTACCCGGCGCGACCGCGGGTAGCCGCCTCCCGTCAGCCCTTCAAACCCCCACCGCGGTGCCCCGCTCACCCCTCACGCAAACAAAATGGCGGCGAAGCCTGCCCCATCTCGACCTGGCGCGAACCATTCATCAGCAGATGGAGGGGGAGAGGACGAGCAGAAAGCTCGGTCCTGCTCCGCCGGAGAAGGAACACCGCAAAAAACAAAGGGAGCTCCCTTTCTCTCAGCTCCTAAGGTTCCTCAGTGCCCTCTTTGGGAAGTGCTGTGCGCGGAGAGGGCCGGAGACTGCGTCCTCTCGCAGTAGGGATCCTCCTAAGGAGTTGTGAAAAGTGGTTTCTGCCCCTGAGGGGCGGGTTGGGCGCCAAAGGCAAGTGCGCGACGAGCGGGGATCGGCGGCGGGGCCGCGGGGTGCTGTCGGGTCCGCCCCGGGTGAGCGGTGCGGGGCCCTGCCCGGTCCGATCCTGAGGTGGAAGGGCAGTGAGCGTTAAACCGACACCTCCCTCTCAAGCCCTGTCTTTTGTTCGAGGACATAGAAATAAATCTATTTAGGAAGAGGTGTCAAAGCTTGCAGCTGGGCCCCACCGTGTCCCCTCGCCCAGCCAGCCCGCCAGGCCTGAGGGTCGCAGCCTGCCCCCATGGCGGCAGGGCCCTGAGGTGCGGGTGCCAGTCCTCCCTCCAGGTTTAGGTGGTTTGCACCCGGTTTTGCTCTTCATTCTCACTATGCCAACTCCAGCCCTTGAGTCTGTTCTCACGCCTTTATCCCCCAGAGAGCCGCGATTCAGCTCCTGAAAGGAGCTGTCAAACGCACAAAACAAGCAAAAAGAAGGAAGAAAAACATTAATTTTCCTTTAATCTCCTTCAGTTATAGTAATTTCAGGTGTTATTGTGACAACGGTAGGGGCTCAACGTCTCAGAGAAAACACTATCTTCAGGTTGACGGTACTCCTTAAAACATGTAGCTGTAGTCAGCTTTTCTCTGTATGTTGTAGAATTCCTGTTCTGACTCTCTTAGCTCTAATAAAGAGTAGATTTAAACACAAACATCTACTTCCTACCTCTCCCAGAATAATAGGTGGATAAGTTATTTCCTTGCCACTATAGGAAAATCTCACTCCCAACCATTCTTAATTGCAATATAATGAAATGATCTTATTAGCGGCCCATCAAGAGGCTTTTATAACAGATTTCACCTCCACCTTTCAAGAAGTGCTTCATTGTTTCTTCATAAAGCACTTTAATTGCTTAAAAACCTGAAACATTCAATGATTGCACCACAGGCAAGTTTCAGAATTAAAAACTCCTGCCAGACCGTTCTGTATTTACTCTTAAATAGCTCACCTCAATGAGACTTGAGGGGGGAAAATGTTTTCTCTATTTTAATTTTTCTTAATCACCTTCTTCGATTAATTGAAATTTTAGGATTTCAAAGGATTTCAAACCCTTAAATGAGTCTCACAACATATTTCTGGGGCTGGTTTGTGGATTTGCTCTTCACTTTTTCAAAGGTGAAGTGAATTACAGATGCCAGTATTTTGGGTCCCAGTTGCCTAGCCCATCCAAGGGAAAGCACTGCAGTGGAGGAGAAAACGATGTTTAGAAAAGAGAGGGTAGTCAAATTCAACACTTTCACACAGTACGCTTAAGCAATTCCGTATTAGGGACTGCAGCAACAGGACAAGAGGGAATGGGTTTAAACTGAAACAGGGCAGTTCAGGTTAGATATAAGGAGGAAGTTCTTTACTGTAAGGGTGGTGAGGCACTGGAATGGGTTGCCCAGGGAAGTTGTGAATGCTCCCTCCCTGGCATTGTTCAAGGCCGGGTTGGACAGAGTTGGCATGGTTGAGTGTGAGGTGTTCCTGCCCATGGCAGGGGGGGGTGGAAACTGGTCCTTTCCAACCCAAACTATTCTGTGATTCTACGTGGTTAAAAGAACTATTTACATCCATTTTTATTTAATATTTGCATGTAAATAAATTGCAGGGATTAACACATTTTAGATGAACTTGTAATTTTCAAAATCAGCTCATGAAGCACTAGGGCAGGACAGAACAGCAATAATGTTTTATGTTACGAGATTCCACTGGCACCACACAGCAGGCAGCGCAGTCTGACCTCTGCTGAAACACTCAGCAAAGGTTTTGTCCCAGCAAACAGCTGGGATATCTCCTCGCTAGCAGTCTTCTCCTCCTGCTAAAGACCACGAGTGGAAGGACCACTCTGTGTTACTCAGCCCAGTTTCCTGGGGAAGTAACAGGCACAGAAATGTTTTTAAATTGACAGGTTCTAAAATCCATTCTGACTTGCCTTCCAATTGAGGTACAAGATGCCTTGAGTCATGTGTTCAACCCTTCTTTTATGATTTAGAAACGTATTTTTACTTAGTCATAGACTGCCAGAGCATGAATTTAATCTTCCTCCCCTGAAGAGTCATTTAGACTCACCAGGTTGGCCATCAGCTGAGGAGAATTTTGCCTTTTCTCTTTACTGCCGCACTAACGTTATTTATTGTGCATGCACCAAGTCCTCTTGAAAACCCTGTCTCCAGCCAAGGCTCTAAGAGCTGAGATCCCAGAGCCTGCTAGTCGACATCTGGTGCCCCAAACAGCTTGCTGTTACTGTGGTGGACCAAGCAGTGCATCACCCTCTGTATTATGAACAGGCACTAATAAGGAGCTTGGATCTTTTTTATCCTCAGGTGTTCATTCCTTCTTGAGGACTTTGGATATACAGCATACTCCTGCAGTTTGGAGATGATTTATGTTTGCATACGGATGTGTACAGATGTCAGGCTATATTTATTCACAAGAATAAAACCATCTCTCATGGGTATTTAACCAACAAACACTCCCACCACTGTGATATGCTTATAAAAATAGCAACTGCATTCATTAAGGATTAAGTGGCACATGATCATCTTCAAAGCGTGTTTCAACTGTAGGCCCCAGCATACAGGTTTTGTCACATAGCTCTGAGAGATCTGTATTTGAGGGAGCAGAGGGGTGGGGAGGTATAGGTATTACATTTTTGTGTTATCCTTTTGGTTCTGCAGTCCATGCTGAAAACATGCACCCAACCCCAGAGCGATGTGTGTCGTCTTTATTCAATCAAGCTGCTGTGGCTGTAGGAGTGCAATAAGCTGGCAGCTAGTAAGACAGTGTGCTTTAATCAGAACCTGCAAACATATACTCAGTGCTCGTTACACGTGGGGTGCAGCTTGCTTCGGTAGGTGCTGCAGAGCTTTATTCTATGGCCATGTTTCATAAGCAGTGTTTTTCTATAAATACACTGGAATTAAACATTAGCATTAGAATGGAGAAAGTGGGAACATGGCTTTAATTCATCTAGGCTTCATTGGCATAAAAATACGTCAGGCGTTTCTTTCACGAAGCTTAACAGGAACATATAAATGGGATTTCAAGCCTGTAGTATTTTTTTTCTGTCTTCTCAAATAGGAAGATTTCTCTTAGAAAAAAACGTGCTAAACATATTGTGGGGGGAAAAAGGCCTTTTAAGTGTATTATTAACCGCTTCTATTACTACTTCAGTTGTGAACCGACATGCGTATAAATTGCTTTCATTCATGAATGACTGCAATCACCAAGGTATTTACTGCCATTTTTAAATGACTGTAGAAATCAGTGGGCTCATCACATCAACCACTTGTGCTTCACCACTTGAAGTCAGTAAGGGAGGCAGAGCACTGCTGGGGACACTTCTTGTTGGTGTCACAGCAGAATGTCAGGAGCAAGCCATAGAACAGTGCTTTGGTTAGCACTTAGATCCTGCAGAAATCAGTGTTTAATGGCACTCTGAACACATAATCAGATATTCTGATATTGTAATTTCAGCTTGTGAAACAAAGGCAGTAAGAAAATATCTTCCCCAAGGTCAAGCAGGGTAACACTGGGACAGCCAAGAATACCTCTCCTTCTGAGCTACCGATGTGACCCCAAATCCTAAGGCAGCAAGACCACAGTGCAGCTTTCTCTCACCTTTGAATTCAGGGGGTATTCTAACAGGTGAATGAGAAAAACCAGCCCTATCTCAACTGACCTGGGCATGCACATCAGTCTCAGTGCGCTCAACCCACCAGGCTTTCAAGGAACAAGGAGCACTTATTCTGAAAAACATGCAAGCCGACCAAACACAGGTTTCCTTTCCGAGACATCTTTTTCCTGTGCAAAGGTAGCAAGTTCTTTTGCTCTCAAGCCCTCAATTCATCCATGTGCATTGAAATGCAAGAGTCTGACCCCCCACCAAAACCTGCAGAAATGCCCATCTGTGCCAGTGAACTGCCTGTAAAGAAAAAAAAAGAGAAAGCTCTAAGCCTGCAGTCTTTGATAAGAGGTGGATGTAATGGCAGGTTTAGATGCCCACCACACAGTGTTAGTCAATGATATATGTGTTGCAATAGTGGGTACCCTTTTCCACTGCTGTCAGGCTCTTTCCTTGCTCTTTTTTGTCTCTTGTGCCGACGATGTTTCATAAAGCAGTGGACGCCCCTGCTCCTGCTCCCGCTCCCTGCCCGCATCCATAATGGGGGTTATACACTGTAAGGGGTAATAGGCAGAAAGGCATCTATATACCTATACACAAAGTGCAAATGTGCCACCACTGGTGATAGCAGCACTTATTCCTGTGATTTGGGGATGATTTGGTGCTGCTGGTCACAGCTCCTTTCAGAGGAGGAGGGCAGAGCAGCAGCTGTCCATTGGCTCCTGCCAGCCCAGTGCCGCAAGGCAGCAGGCAGTGGGTAGCCATATGCCTCCCATTGCCTGGCACCATGTGTGGATCATTAGCTCTTCCCTGTGTGTTTTATAAGCTGCTGGGGGTGGAAGAGTCCTGCCAGGCCACAGGAGACCTGCCAAGCTCTCCTGTTATTTCTTCACAGTGGGTGCTCTGCCTATCATGAAAAGCATCAGTGTCTTTTTTTGCTGCTTCTCTTCCGACTTTGTTTCTATGCACTTTGAATAACTCAAAACAGTCAACAGCCTCTTTTTAAAAATAATGTTTAAAAATCTCTCTTGATCTTTAGGATCCTTAGAATATGTAAAGGCAAATAATTATTGCTGACTGTTCAGTATTCATCCATAAACTCATTCATCCAACCACATTTTGAGAAAGCTAACATGCTTGTCAGGAAGAGAGTGACAGGGTAAAACAGCAGAGTAAGATGAACAATAGGAAAAGGTTCCTTTTAAAACCCGTGTATTTTATTAAGAATTAATTTGCTGCAGGTTTATTAAGGGAAAGCAGTTGTTATAGAATCATCTTGCAGCTGAGCCTCTCTGTGAATAAAATGCCGTTGTGGTTGAATTAACTTCACTTGTTTCACTAATTTTCTGAAGCAAGCCACAGCATACACACAACATGAATTACAGACATGGGTGCTCTGGCAGGGCTGAGCCAGGAGCTTTGCTGGCAGGCACTGTTGGCCATGCTGGCTCCTGCTGTGGGGTGAGAGGGGCCGCATCCTGCTGAGGGGTGGAAACCATCTATGTTTTTCTTTGCTCTGATGCAACAAAAAGCTTTGTTGCATTTGGCAGTTTGTGAAAGAAAACATTGCTCTGTGGTGTTTCTTTTTTAACCCCCAGACAAGGGAAGGGCCCTGCAGTGGGCTGGTTACGGGGTCAGCAGGGCTGGAGAGCATCCCTGGTCTTTTTTCAGGTGGTTTGGAAGTGAAGGAGAAGTGAATCAGGGACCCTGGAGCCCACAGAACTTTTGCATCCAGTGGCAGCCCACCGCACCCCTTGGCTTTGGTGAAGGCTGCCTTAAAGTGGGGCTGATTTGGCACCAGCTCGTGGGCATCAAAGCAGGAGGCTGGCTGCTTTTGGGAGTCTGCACAATGTTCCCAAGTGGGGCACCTGCCCATCCACCAGCAGAGCTCGGGGACAGCCCAAGGAGGACAGGATCAACTGGTTCTCATCAAAATAAATCCCAAAACAGGGTGATCTCTGAAGATCTGCCTAATCCCAAACTCCAGGTGAAAGATTGCCAGCTCAGACAGCAGTGTGAGCCTGGGAGACCAGGAGGTGAGCTAACAACAGTCAATTTTACTTCCAAAGAATCTCCCCATGTTCAAGCAAGCAGTAAACATAATCCCGGTGGTAAGAGAGCCATGCAGACATAAATATATGCATCCCACTCCCAGGGCTGCTTGCTCTGAAGCTGTGTCCACAGAAGGCCTGATTTCTTGCTGTTATAAAGGAGTGGGTGAGGGACCAAGGGGAAGCAGCAGAGCCTGTACCAGCCCGGGAGGTGTTGCTGGTTGGATGATATCATTGACCAAAGGGATATTTTGCAACCCTTTCCCAGCAGTGCCAGGACGCAGACTAACCAGGGGCTGCAGAGACTTTCTGGGGGAACTGGTGGGTGGATGGAGAGAAATCTCTCAATGTCTGCACTTGGTGTGTGTGGTCAGCCAGGCTGCAGGGCCAGGGACAGAGAGAGCCCATGTGGGCCTGTGACCCAAGCTGTTTCATTTCAGGGTAGCTTTTTCAGTCATTGTGGCCAGTACAGACAAAATGACGTTTGACCGAGATGGCAAACTGGACATCTGCCTTCCACAGAGCATCCTGAAACGCAGAAAAATCCCTTTCCTCCCACTTCAATTCCTCTTTAGCACTCTGGAAGGGGGCGGCTGCAGTAAATTTGTAATTTGATTGGAACAAACCCCATGATTTTGGCTGACCACATCCATCCAACAAAGTAATAGGCATCCAAACTGACAAATACATCAGAATCACATTGCCTGGATTTTACTCCCTCTTTGAGCCATCCATCTGCTCTGCAGCCTCCGAATCCACAAACAAATGTGATTTTCTAACCAGGGCACCAAAACCAGCCGCAGGAAAAGGCAGACTCCTTTCTGCAAGGCATTTTCACACTAACACAGGTGAGCTGCTGACCTTACGGTGTCTGACCGACTTCGGCAAGCTGCAGCAACTTCACCTGACACCGGGTGGCTCCCCTAAAGTGTGAAATTTCCTCCTGCCCTTTGAAGATCAAAGGAAAGAAAAAAGATAACTCCCAGCTTTATGGTGGCAACTAAAACCACCACCCCAGGGATTATATTGGACCTCTCTCCCTATTAGCACTCAGCATGTCCCAGGCTCTTCCCAGACTGAGCCCAGGGGCAGTGGGACATCCTTCTATCACAGGCAAGCTGGCAGGCTTCACCAGAGCCACTTTTCACACTTCGGCCCAGGTAATGGGCATTATCTTTTCCAGCTCTCCAAGGAAGTGTCCTGCTGTTTATTCTACATGATCTCCCCTTGATGTGCCTGCTGCCTCACCTGGTGTCCCCAGCTCCCTCCCTGGTGGGGAGCCTCAAGAGAAAGAAATGGGAAGAGGAACAGAGATGGGAACACTGCCTTTTGGCAGCCTCTCCTGGGGTCTGCAGACGTCCCCCACTTGTCCCAGTGACCTTTCCCCAGGGCAGTGGCTGGATATGCAGAGCCTTCTGCTTCCCCCCACACACATGGCTGAGACAGATCCCCATCAGATGTCACGTTCAAGTTCACAAAAGCCCCTTACAGCTGGATTTGGTAATCACAAGTGCAAGGAGACACTTTAGCACTTAGTGCAGGGAACAATATACCTTCCCCTTCTCCCTTCTCCCTTCTCCCCAGTGGTGGCCCCTGATCAGTTCTCTCTAGCATATCCTCCTGCATAGGTCATGCTGACTGCCAGAAAACCAGCTGCTCTTCACAGCTGGATTTAGTAAACTGAGCCATGTCAATGCTTTAGCACTCGGTAGCGCACAGATTTTTTGCCACCCACCCAGGCCTCCCATTGCTTGCTTCCTGGCAGAGCAGCTGCTGTACCCCATGGTGGCTGTCTGAAAGTGCTGCCCGATGGGGTTTGGTTTTAACTAAGTAAAACATTATATCCTGGAGGGAAAGAAGAAAAAAACCCAAACCAACAACAAACTCTGTCTTGTAATATGGAACATATGGCATCACGGTATGATAAATACATCATGGTAATGAGATTTTGTGCTTAGGATAGCCTTTGTCCGCGGGTCTAATGTGCTTTGTAAGAAAAAAGCTTTACGCCTTGCTCAGAATGAGATCAATATCGTTAGCCCTGATGCAAGGCAGGATGCAGAGACATATGGATAAGCCTACAAGAAACATTTAGAGAGAAATTCAGGTCTACTCTAGCAGCAAAACGCTTCCTGTGTGAGCAAAGCCACATCAGCAAAGCTCTGCTTTTTTACCAGCAGAGCAGAAATATCCTCCACAGGAGAAATGAGCTGTCCTGTGGAAAACACAATTTTACTGCTACAATCCTTTTTGATTTGCTCAAGGGATCCATCTGGCCAGCTTGGTCAGTCCAGGTCTCACTCACTTCCTTTATGCTTTTGACAAATGTGACTGTGCCAGCAGGAGTGCACAGAGCAGCTGCATCACTGCTTGGAAAGCCAGAGGCAGAGCCCACGATTAATCCCAGACTGCCTGACCCCCCAGGCTCTCTGTTAGCCACAGTAATTACTCGGGGCAACATGGGCATTGCTAGGGAGACCTCAGGTTGACAGCATCTCTAGGTGATGAACATGCACAGTTCGGCTCCACCCCTGTTAGAAATCTGCTTCATCTTGGGCAGCCTCTTGGGGCCCAGCCGGATGGCAGTTAATGGTCCTGATGGAATTCGTGTCAATTGATTTTCCAGTTAACTTGACTGAACATGACTGGAGGCATTAGAGCAGAGAGGATATACCCCCTGTTCCAGTTTGAGTCCTCTGGACCTCATACTCCGTTTTAATGCAGCAGCAAGTTTAGTTCCATTTAGAGCAAGCTGTTCCTTAAAATAAAGACTTAATGGAAAGATTCATTCAGGGCCTGATCCGAAGCCCACTGTATTCAGGAGCTGTCCTCCACACTTGAAGGCTTTGGATCAGGGCCTGGAGGCAGCTCACAATGTATGGGCAATTTAGTAACGAAAGATGACTCACTATCGAAAGCTGCCTGCTTTACAAAGGAATCTCAGAAATGGAGTATCTGTGTGACAGAAATAAACCATTATTCACATTCACACATACAAAGGAGGGCCCATAAAAACCTACATTGTCATTTCACTCAGGAGACTCAAGCCTGATCCAATGAATGCTTGCTCATGTGAACAACTTTACTATCATGAGTAGCACAGTAAAATGAAATCTGGAAAAATGGTTATGCCAAAGGGGTTTGAGGTTGTCATCGGTTTTCCTGTCACTTCTGAATATCTAACAGTCTCATAAAGACACCTTTATGTGCTGCTTGTCCTGAAATTCTAGTTATGATTTCAATGAGCATGGGCTGAGGCTGGGGTAGGGATCCCTGTGTCATTCAGCTGTAGGATTTGTACTACATAAATCCATGATTTATGGGACTAGTGGGTCCCATGGATCCCATGCATGCTTGTTTCCTAGAAGTGCCTTCCCCCCGTGGTCTCCTGTGCCCTATTCTGGCACATGAAAAAAATCCCTGACAGAAATGAGAGCCCTAGGGCAATGCTGTCTGTAAGGTGCTTTGAGCTTCTTCATCCCTTGCTTATGTACCACTGTCACCCCTGGTCTCGTGTTTCTGGCTTTCTGGGTTTGTTTGGTGCTTTTACAGCTCCTGGCACAACAGGTCCTGCTAGGATTCTCAGGAGCTACAAATAACAGCCAGCAAGCTAGCACTTGAAAGGGATATAAATCCTCTTTAATAACTAGACAAAGCTGGAAGAAGTGCTAAGCATTTCAGCTGTAACTGCAGAAGCTATTTCTCTTGGTAATCTTTACATTCCCTGCAAGTGTTCATAGGCAGGATGCATAAGGACGCACCACAGCTGCTTAGAGAAAACTGAACTCATTTGGTAAGCCTTACTTGGATGTCAGAGTGCTTTGAATTCTGAAGCTGAAATAAACAGACTGAAATGATCCCATTGCTTACAATGCAATGGTAAAACAAAGTAGGACTTTACAACTGAGGCCCTGGTGTCAGAACTTCATCTGATTTTCTCTGATGACTCAATCCATTTCACAAGCTGTTTTCATATTCCTTATTTAGTGAACTTACTCATGTCTCGGTAAAAGCCTGCGATGTGATAAAGCCAAGGAACCGTAATGTGTGGTACTGGTAACACCTCCCACACCAAAAAAAATCCTACTTCCATATTTATGTGGCTTTGCAAATTTGTTCCTGCCTTTTTCTCCCCAGAGAGTGATCTGGCAGTGTATCTCCTCTCCAATTAACATGAAGCTGTGAAAAGCGAAGAGGGAGGGTCAGATTCACCATGCCCGGAGCCTCTCTTATTTCTGCCATGTTACAGGCTCATTTGGACCTTTGACTTCCCGACAAGGCAAGTGTTGGTTTTAGCATACAAATAACAATGCCTGCAGAATACCTTGTTCGTTGAGCATTGTCTCCCACAAAACAAAAGCACCTCACCACCAGAAGGCAAGAAGCTAAGGAGAGCTACCTAGCTTGTGTTGCTCAGGGACTGGGGATGGGCACCTCAATATAAACTCCCCATGGAGCAGGTGAATTTTAGCTGGCCAGGATGGAATTTCTGCCTTTTGGGAAGTCCTTTAATCAGAGAAGCAGGAGAAGACTTTGTAATCAACATAGGCTGCAAATCACACCAGCAAATTATATGGAATAAAAGAACACATAGGGACACTTAAGGATAACACCCACCCATCCACCCCCACCCCATATCTCATCACAGTGTGTTTTGCAAGTGTGTCAAGACATGTATTTTTTGTGGCAGTTTACTGAAGAGTTTGTTTGTCTTGGAGGCAGAAAGGAAAGGCAGAATGTGCAACATAGAGACAGGGGCTGAGCAGCAGTGCTTGTGCTTGCAGCATGACTGCTCTTTGCAAGCCTAAACACACAGGACCACTAAACAGTGGTACAAGCCCTGTTTGGCCCCATGCCAGGGTCTGAAACATTCCCCAGCTGACACCAAGGAGTCCAGGACATAAAGGTGCACCATCAGGAGTGTTAAGGGAGAGAAATGCTCACATCCTAGCACAGCCCTGAAGCAGCACTTCCATGGGCAGCAAATTCCCCTTTTTTGTAACACTTCCTCTCATCTCCTTTGGATTCAGGTATCATAAAGGATAAAGTCTAATCAAAGCTCTGCCTAAGGGTACAGTATTGCTGGCATCTTTCTCTTACTTGTGTTTGTGATGTCTGAAATCATCCTGTGTTAGCCTTCCTGTTGCTGTTACATCAATGTAGGTCTCTACTTTCAATCAGGAGTTTGTTTTTGAGATCCTTATTCCTCTGCCAGGCTTAGCTGACAGATGAACACAGGTATCTTGAACCATCCAGTTCAGCCCCCGTTACTGTCAACCCCCATTCTACAGCTCTGACATTCCCCACACATCTGCCTGAATCTGAGCTTCCATCCTTAGGAAAGAACCACCCAAAACCAAGCCCATGTTGGCTAAGAAAGCCTGCTTAATCTTCCATCCTACCCAGTCTGTTGGAATTCACTCAGCACACAGGTCACAAAACGCTATTGGAGCTGTTCCTTTCTCTAAGGATGGAGGTAACTTTTGTGTGTTGGTATCTGGAAGCAGAGAACCAGGGCTCCTGCCTTACCTATGCAGTTCAAACTCACACATCCCATCTTCCAGGTGGGTTCCACCTTGATTTTTCACACTCACCTTCACACACTGGTGCTGGGGTCCTCAGCTCCTCGCTGCCCGTGGCAGCAGCGTGGCCAGGGAGGGAGGAGAGCACGTACCAAAGCCAGATGGCTGTGATGTCCCCTCAGAGAGGTGAGATCGGCCAAGCAAGGAGCTGAGCTGGGGGCAGAGGTCTTACATTAGCACTGAAACAGCAAAGCAGACACCAGCATGGGAGCACGTTCCTCTGGGAGGCAGCATTTACATCCTGCTCTGCCCTGGATGCTGGGGCTTCCTCTTGCAAGGAGGAGACATGGGTTGGGACTTACCAAGCAGACTGAGCCATCCCCTGAGCAGGGGCACAAACCTCAGGCTCCTCTGCCCAGGCATAACAACCACTCCTCTTCAGGCTCCCGCAGGGTTCTGGCCTTCCATCCTTGCTGAATCCCAGCCCAGCATCTCCCTCTGCCAGCACCATCCGCCAACACACTGTATTAAAGCTCAGGATCAGAGTGTCTCCAAAACCAGAGCAGCTCCCTTCCCTCTCTCCTAAATACCCTGGCTCCTCCTCCTGGCCTGTGGCCTTTTCCACTGCTGTGATCATATCTTCCATGATCAGCAGCCCCTTCATTAATCCCTTCAGCCCACTGCCTCGTGCTATGAAGGTTCCCATGGCAAATATCACCAGCTCCACAGAAGGTTTCCGTTTCCTCATCCTTGAGGAACAAAGCTGGTCATTCCCCAAGAAGGGATTTTATGCTGGTTTAGTGACAGCTGGTGGCTGCTGTAGTCAAGGTAGTAGTCTCCAGGGTGCAGCCACTGTCACTAAGTCTAGTAGCCTTTCTGCTTGGGCGCTTGTGGGGGCTGAGAGCACTTTCCAATTCCCCAAGGGGAGCAATCAGATCTTTCAGAACATTAATTGATCTGCTTTTCCTGGACCATATTCCCATGTTCAGGCTTCCCAGAGCACAGGCAGGACTGCTGCTACATTCCCCTGATACAGGGAAGAAATCCAAGGCTCATCTCCAGTGACAGCTTCTCACCTGTCAGGTTTGCTTCTCTTGGGGTACAAAGTTACAAAGAGATGAGCCGCAAAAGGCATAGAGATGCTTTGTAACTCAAACACCTACCATAAAGTTTTCAACTTGATAACTTCAAACTGCAAATTACAAATGTGCTGCAGCAATAAGCCAGGAAGAGCCTGAAATCTTCCAGAAAAAAAGGAGGCTGAAATGGCTCAGAGACGCTGGCACTTCAAATTAATTCTTTCCATTTAAAGAAATGAATAGATAAGCATTACCCACATGTAATGGACACTGGTGTGATGCTCACAGGCAGTCCGTGGCACCTTGAGGTAGCTCCAAAAGGTACCTCAAAGTGCCACGGGCCACCCATGAGCATCACGCTGCGGACCATTACATGCAGCATCCCATGGCACGTGCTCAGGAAGGAAGTGGGGGCTGTGCCTAGTTCAGATCTTCAGCAGGATGGCAAATCTTATATAAAACATGCATGAATCAAACCAGAAGCTCCTGCCTGGCTGCTGGGAAGTGACGCCACCATGACTCATGTCATTCTGTTTAAAACAGTCCTCCCCCTCACCGTCTCCCCTCCTCAGAGATGCACCTTAGAGGCTTTCAGCAGAACCCAGTGATGCTCACCCTGCTCTTCTACCTCCATAAGTCACTTTTGGGCCATGGCACTTTGTCTCTGGTGACCTTTGTGGCCACCAAGCTTTGCTGAAGCCCTTTAGCAGCTCACTCCAAACACAAACAGCTTTCTTTTCCTGGCATTTTTTTTTTCCTTTATTATTCTTTACACTCCATAAAAACCCATTGCAGGTTTTCTTTCACATTCACGAGATCTCCTGGAAATTATTGCCGTTTCCCATACAGATTACATATTACAAAAAATAAAAAGGTCAACAGACAAAGAGAGATGCTCATTCTGAACTCCCTGCAGACACAGAAGCCAAAGAGAGAGAAACCGGTTTTCACAGACAAAGGCTGGCTAGAAGGTGACCACACACACACACACACACTAAAAAGCCACTTAACACTGAACAAGACCACTTGACCACACGATACAAGTTAGGAACGTATGGGAACAGATGGAGAAAGAGTTGGCTTGGAGCATGTCAGGGTTTTTTGGTGTAAAATCCAGCAGTTACAGTGTTATCTGATGGGAAGTAACTGGAACAGAGGATTTGAGACATTCAAGTATTCTAGGGCTGATCTTAAATAACAGATGGGAGGATAATAGCTCAGCAGGGTAGCCTGATAGCTTCTGTTAAGTCCTCTGCCTTAGTTAAAAGCATATCCAGTACAAAGGCAAATGTAGAAGTACAGGAAATGCAACACCTGAATGGATCCATGGTCTAGTTTGGTATCCAGTTACACTATGGTCAATACCTGACACTTCAGAGGCTGGAGCAGGACAGGGGATTTTCACCTGGTTGTGCAACCCTGTCCTGGGAAAGCAGCTCCCTCCTACCACCCCAGCCCTTTGCTCCCTGAAACATGACACAGGAGAGGAGAGGAGGAAAGCGGGAGGAAAACCAGAACAAATATTCACTCCCACCACCCCTGCGGATGCAAAGGTCATGCTTTTCACTTTGCTTTCCTTCCTGCTGCTGCTGTTTATTGCTTGAAACGTTAAATAAGGGTCTTTTAAAAAACAAGAAGGGAAGGAGGTGGGAACTGAGAACATACTAAATGGGCTTCTCATTGCTCCCGAGGAATCTGGGAATACAGTAGTGGGTGCACACTCTGGATAAAAACCTAAAAAAAGCACTTTCTTCTTTAAAAAAAGGACCATAAAAGTTCAGAGAACCTGCCACACCTGTGTCACACAGTCACAGCATATGGGAAGTATGACCCACGACAACCACTCCGTCTCAGACCAAGTCGATGAGGTTTCTCTATTGCACGTTCATGAAATGTTCTTGTTGGGGGTCACAGAAGCAGAGAACCGCACCAGCACCGGTCTCCCAGGGTGTTTCAGCAGGATGAAGATGCTGTCATCGGGCTGAGTTTCAGCTGGTGGACAGGAGAGTGGATGGGCACAGAACTCAACACTGAGGTAGGAAAGGCGAAACAGGAGCCTTCAAAGTCTTTGCCTAAGGTCAGTTCTTCAGCAAAGAAAGACGCAGCTTCTCTTTTGCACGAGGCGACAGGGGGGCTGGGGGTGGAAGACAAGATCTCTGACTCGTATTGTAGCAACTGGCCCATGAAACCAAAGTTTGGTGAGATCAGGCTCCGGCGCTGCTTGATGTAATCAAAGGCTTCCTCCAAACGGAGCTTCTTCGTCTTCATGAGATACGCCATGCAGATGGTGGGAGAGCGCGAAATCCCCGCTTCACAGTGCACCAGGATCTTGCCCCCCATTCGTCGGACATAATCTAGAGGAAAAAAAGTGTTGCAGTCATCAGTTGTCACTGGGGATGCAGAGGACACTGTGACATGCACCCAGCACTGAAGGTACAGCCCGTCCGCCAGCAAGATTGCCCCTCCATTGAGTATTAAGGGTAACATGGAGATTAAAAGAGAAGAAAGACAAAACCCAGAGATGGAGCTGAGCTGCAGATGGCACTTGGTTTCAGAATCTGTGCATCCTGATTTGGTTGTGTCTGTATTTTTTAGGAAATTGCTTCCCTATCTCCTTCCCACATGCCTATTTCTTTTTTGGAACAACTGACTTTGCAGAGCATTGCAAGATAGAGATCAGGTATCTGGGCAATGCTTGTGTTTGCTGTACTCTCACTTCTCTGCCTGCAGCTTAAAGTGCTGACCTAAGCCCAGTCCATCAGGTCTTTCAGATGCTGCAGGACTGCCTTTCTCCCATCAGCTTTGCTAGAAAACCAGGGCTTTTAAGTCCAAACCTAACTCCCTGTTTGGCTGGTTAGCAACACATGGCAATACCGAGTGCTGAGCCCGTGGTGAGTGCCCTTGGGTGGAGAGGCTGAGCCCAATCCCTGGGGCCTCACCACAAAGCACTCAAGGGCTGGTAGGCAGTTACTAATTACAGCCTGGTTAAAGGATGCTTGGACTTAAGTCAGGACATAAAAGGCTTACGCAAAGCACCCATTTTACACAACAGGAGCCACTGTGGTTACTCACACAACACAATGATTGTCATTAGATTAAAGAGAATGTGCTTAAAATAAACACAAAAAATACAGTTCAAAAATAGACGTTCTCTGCTCTATTGCCTTGAGCAATATGTTTGAGCTCCAATTTATGGATAACTGAGCTGAGTGTAGCACTCACTGGAACAACGCAGAGCAAGTTATCATTTGCCTGTCTTCAGTTGTCTGCCTGGGGACCAGTGCCACCACAACCGGTTATATTTAACTACTGCACAAAATAAAGACATGGACTTGAGTCATCCACAGCATTGACACCACACGCCCAGTTTTAAAAGAAAGTGAAAACTAAAGTCATCCTCAATTTGGGAAGTTTCCAATTGAATCAATTATCAGGAGGGGCTGGGGATAGGACAGAAGAATGTCATCAATTATCCTCTCCCTAAGAGGCGAGAAAAGTCCCTTACCAAGAAGGGAAGGTTTTTGCAGTTCTGCCTGCACTGACGAAGGACTGAACTCAGTTGAGCAATGAGCCCAGTGAGTCTGTAACTGGGGGTTTATTCTATTTCACTCTTGAATGTTCCTGGAAAGCAACAGCACCTATTTCACCACCACCCTGGCTCCAGCTGCTCCACCCCGCTAAACCACCCTGTACCTCTTAGGGAGCCTCTCTCTTGTGCTACCTGGCAGGCTGGTGTGCACTCACCTCCCCAGCCTCACACAGGGAGGTTTGAGAGGAATGGCCCAGTCTTTTCTAAAGGCCTCCTCATTGCTTTGCATCCGGGTATTTAAGGGTGGGATACTGGTATGAACAAAATGTGCAATAGAATGAGCTCTGTGATAAGGGGAGATACTGGATCTCTCAGCAGAGCAAGGTAATAAACTGACTCTGCTTCACCCGGCTTTTACAGGGTCTGGTAAGCAAGGCCAAGAAAGCAACATAGTTTTCTTCCTTTACAAAACTGAATAGACTTTGGTGTTATTCAACCACACATCTTTGCACCTTGTCATGCTGAAGTTACACCTACGCTTGCTTTGAAAATGAATCTAACCAGCTACGTGCCTCATCTGCCTGATGGCAGTCATGAGGAGGCATTTCCTTTCTCGAGCCTCCCAGCCTAGGGAGGACAAAGACCTTGTTCTGAATGTCCCTCTTCCTTCCTTCCTCATAGAAAGCCCTCTACCAAGAGAAACGCTCGGGAAGGAGGGAGCATAAACTTCTTTTGGACATCTGGGAGCATACAGAAAATTACGTGTCCTTCCCACCAACATGTCTTTTAAAATAAATGGCTTCAAAATACATGAAGGTCTGGAAATGTGTTCATTTGGACCTACCAATGAAGTCGATGGCTTCTTGGAAGTGTGAGCTGATGTCTGCTGTGTGACTGTCCTCCACTGGGATCCATTTGTAGCAATATTGGTCTTTGAAGGACTCCGAGCTTTTCCTGGAGACATTGAGCAGGGCTGTGATGTGCAGGTTGGCGAGAAACTCACACTTGGAAGCGTGATAGGCACTACCAAGGTAGAGAAAAGGCAGGATTTCGACTGGACCACCCTGGAAGAGAAGGAGTAGAAACATGTAATTCGTTTCCAAGAGTCTTTAAGTCCTGATACCCTGCGTGGGTGCCCGCTCCCTCTCCCACTGGTGCTTTTGGACCCCAGTGCTGCCGGCCAGCAAATCACTGCAATGGTAAAGCCCACGCAGCAAGAAGGTTTTCATTTTCCTCTCCACATCTGTGAAGCACAAAGTCAGATCCAGCCCACTCAACGTGCAGGATGTTTCTGACTTTCTTTAAAGTGCTGCCCCTCAGGATGCAACCAAAGCGCTTTCAGATGCTAGAGGTCCATTCCCTCTGAGGCTTTACCAAATCACAGGCAAGGCGGGGAGCCACCTCCAAGCACGGAGCAAAAGAAGGACAGAGGAAGAGGCTGCTCTAACTCAGCCCAGGGCTCAGCCCTTCCACTTAAGCCTCCAAACCTGAAGCAAAGCAATAAAATTGGAGCTCCCCATCCCCTTACACCTCCCTGGAGAGCAGCACCCACTGCGTCACCCGCCCCGAGATGTCATCTCGGTTCCTCCTTCCTCAGCACAAGCAAAGGCTGAGCGGTGAGAGTGTGAAAGAAACAAAACCAGCCATCGCCTGACACCAGAGTTTTGAGATCACAGGTAACTTTCCATGATGCACCAGTGCTGCTGCCAGCCCCCAGCTGTGAGAAACCAGCTTTCCACCCCCAGAGCTGCCCCCACTGCAGGTTTCACACACCGGAGACAGGCTGGAGCCACACAGGGCAGCCGGATGGAGCCTGCGGTGGGAGATGCAGGGGGGCATCACAGGGGGCTCCCCCCAAGCACCAGGAAATGCACGCCCCAGCGGAAGTGGCCTGACCGCAGGGCGACATCTCAGAGCACATGTATTCCCCGGGCTGGGCCAGCATGCGGTGACTTCCCCTGTGGAAACCCCTCTTCCCTTGCCCAAGGATGGCTCTCAGGAGCTGCTGCCTCTTTTCAGAAGTGGTCCCACAGCCATGCCCCCCCCCCTCCACCAGGCTCCTATTTCCTCCGGGGCTCTCCGAGGAGGCTCAAGCAATGCATACTACTTTCCCTGCTGGAAAATGATGCTCCTGGCAGCCTCTCCCCTACCCATTTTAAGTCCCCTGGGGAGGCACGAGCTGCTGCCTGGCTGTGTGATAGATAGGACAGAAATACAGTTTGGGGGCTGGACAGGGCATTTTTACTTCTTCTATTGACTAATTTTGAAGCCAGGCAATGTTGACCAGGGCTTCTTATTCAACACACGGGCTGTCAACCTCAACTGTGACAACTTATTGAGAGCCCATGCCAAAACAAGGGCCACCAGCACCCTGCCAGCCTTCAGAGCCTGGAGGTAGGGGGGAGAAGACCCAAGGGAAGGTCATCCACCACAGCCATGACACATACCTGGTCATAAGCAGGTTTGTGGTTGGTGCTCTGCTTCTCACAGTGGCTGGCAAGGTTTCTCTCTGCTTCAGTCCTCTCCAGGGAAATGAGTTTTCCATCCACACAGCACTCAGGATATTGCGAGTTAAAGGTTTCATAACCCCCTAGGGAGAAAAAGGGAAAAAGAAAAAGGAAGATATGAATGTTTGTGCTTCCAAAACCTGGTTTAATTAACTAGAGGAGAAATGAGTCTCCATCGGTTGCAATGCAGTGGGTTAGCGCTGATAGCGATGGACCCCAGGGGGTTAATGAGGGATAGTGTTCCCCTGGGAAATGCCTTTGTTTAAAAGCCTTCAGGCACCCAAAGTAAAACTCTATTACTGCTGACAATTATTAACTTGCCAAAAGCTGGTGGATCCAGATTAAAACTGTTAGTGAATGTAATTCTGTCGAATCTATCAACCATTAACTCCAGTACAGCAGGGACTAAACTCCCTCCCACAGGTTTTATGTAAGAGCAGTATTCCCAGTGTTTGAGATGGAGATTTCTGTGCTCAGGACTCATCTTCTCTAAATCTGTCATTACTATTTACACTGTGACAACACAAGAAATATTTTACTTGCATTTTTGAATGGACACAAGCACAAGAGGGGGATGCTTGCAACTGTGTCATTAATCACCCAATGCACGAGACAGCGAGGTAATGAAGACAGTCCCACTGAAACCAATCTATTAAATAACAGCTATAAAACTTAATGAAATCCTGTGACAGCACTTGACAACTGAATAGCCCCACACGAGCTATTCTGCATGGTTAAGGACTGCATTCATTTCATTCAGTGCACTGCTAATGAAAAGAAATTAATCCTGTTATTACATTGTTACTCAAAGTTTGTCGTCAGCTACATCAGCCTGTTTCCAGGCTGGGAATACTCTGCACAAAAACACAGGATCTCTAAAATGAATGTGAATAAACCAGGTAGCAGAAGCAGCCTGGAAACGTCAGCGGCGTGCCACATGTCTGCCACCTGTGCTCTTTCAGAACAGAAATGAATTGCAAAAGCTCTTGAACAGGCAGATTCAATAATCCTCCAGAGCAGGGCCCTCAAGTAAACAAGGCTCAGAAAGCAAAACCCCAGTGTGATTCATTCACCTGCAACTGTTTCACCCTGATAAGCGGGGTCAGTGTGGGTGCCCCAGCACAAGGAATGGTTTTGAAACAAAGGAAGCGCTGAAGATCCAAGCAGCCGCAGGGCCCGTACCATGGGCTGCCTGGTACCTTGACATTTCAGCCCTGTAATACCGCTGTGTCATTGGTTTGCAATGTTTGAGCAGATGTGTGCTCAAATTCATGACGTGCTCCAGTCGCCCACTCAGCCCTGCCGTGGGGTCCTCCTGTTGCAAGAGGCTGGCACGATCCAAAGCCCACTGAAGGTGATGAAAGTGTTTTCCATGACGGAGGGCTGGAGGGTGACTTGGCACTGAGCTGGCACCCAGCACCTGCACCTTTCCTCCTACTCCCCAGCCACATGCAGTCAGCTCGCCCCAGAGCTCACAGCAGGTCAAGCATTCAAGGGACCATGGATACCATAAGGGGTGTTTGTGTGTGTGATAACGTGATATCCACAACAACTGAGTCGATGAAATGATATCCTTAACGACCTGCAGTGTGAAGAGCCAGCAAACACAAGCAGATCTCCACACTCCTCCACTTTCCTGATCTCCAACTGCCCTTCACAGAGAAGACTTTTAAATCCTCTTGTTTTGCATAGCTGACCTTATCTCCTCCTGGGTCCCCAACCACTGCCATTGCATAGGAAAAATATGCTTATAAAAATAGCCATTGACTCCCTGTGTTGTTTTTACTCTTGAATGAACACAGAAATCCACCCCACCCAAATCAGCCTGTGTGTTCGAACAGACATGCATGGCTCATGTCTCTGGGGCAGCAAATGCATGCAGCTGGTGAATGGTTAATTACAAGCCTTGAGGATCAGGATATTTGCAGGCCATTCTTACAGTGAGTCATCTCCTCATCCCATCCTCCAGCAATCTCCTCTTCCCCCTCCCCACTCAACCTAGCTTCCTGGAGGTCATTTCTGCAAATACTAGATGCCGCATCGCAGAGAGCTGGGCTGCACTTTGGTTTTAATCAATAGATAATAGAATCATTGTCAGCACCAAGGGAAGAGTCCTTATTTTATCTTGCTGCACGATCTTCCCTCCACCACATAACCAGCGCTGTGCTGGGGCTGAAGCTCACTCAGAATGAAACTGCACCTACACAGACAAAAGCTATGACATGCTCAGCCCTTGAAAGGAAGAAAGTGAGAGAAGGAATAGGGCCATTTGGCCTGTACTTGTCTACACTAGCTGCCCCCTGCTTGGGGCCAGGTCACCATGCTTGTGGGGGAAGCCTGCTCGTATCATAGAATCATTGAACAGTTTGGGTTGGAAGAGGCCTTAAAAAACATCCAGTTCCAAACCCTCTGCCGTGGGCAGAGACACCTTGCACTAGACCAGGTTGCTCCAAGCCCCATCCAACCTGGCCAAGGTGAGACCACCTTAGCCCTTAAGTAGCCAAAATCTCCACCCAGCTCTTCCACTCTTAGGGAGAACAGGAATAAAGGGAACCTCGAGGAGATTTTATTTTCCTGATGGTTTTACAGCCCATTATTTGCAAAGTTGGTGTTACAGATTCCCAGAAGAACCTTTATTCTGATCAGCACCCACTGCTTCATAATTTATATCCCCTCTGCACAAAGACCTTTCCCCAGACCACAACAGCTTCCTGGGGGTCGGTGGTCCTCGTGAATCGCCAGTGCTGCCCACTGAGTCACTGGCTCCTCAGGTTGCATTGGACCTGAAATGGAGCTGTGGACTTCATGGGCCTGATCCTGACACCCAGAGCACTTCCAGTAAAGGGGAACAGCATCAGGAAAAAGAGGAAAGCTTTGCCATCCATGAAGGGGGGGTGCTTTCAAGATAAAACACTTTGCAATACACAAAAGGCACAAAGTAGAGCCCACACCAAACCCTCACCTCGGATAAACTGCCCACAGCCACAGTAACCACTTCAAAGCCTGGGGCTGGTCCATGAGGAGAGGATGATCTCGTGCTTAAACGAGCAGGCTGAGAGTCGGTAGAGCTTAATTCAGACCCTGGTTTGCCACAGACTTCCCGGCCTGACCCTGGAAGTGTTTTATCTGCAGTTTAATGAGGTCCCTATGGGTTTGACTGCCCCAGCACAGTGCAAGTATCCCTGCCTTGCAGCAGTACAACTGGTTCTTTTGGGGGGACAGGGGCAGGCAGGGGGGGTCCCTCCTCATGGCATCGGGCATTATCAGGCTGGAGGTGCCTCTACCCCGGCGGGAATGTACTCGGGGCAGCGCTAGTTGTAGGGGACCAAACTGAGCACATCAGGACAGAACTGGCATGACAAAATGCTTAAGAGAGGTGAATTAACCCGGGCAAGTGAGGACACAGGAGCAGAGTTAATTCAAGAAACATCGCCCGGTTTTCTCCTCCATTTGTGGCCGCGGGATATTTCGAGGGAAGGGTGTGTGTTTAGGAACCCCGGCTTCGGCGTGGTCCCCTCCGAGGAACCCCTCGGCCCCGGGCGAGCGGTGGCAGGGGGGGCTTCGAGCACTGCCCCGCTGCGGAGGGAAAAGCACTGGTCGGAGAGGAGGCAAAAACAGAGAGGGCAAAGGGACAAAGGCGCTGCCTGGAGAAGCGGAGGGGAGGCAGGGGTGGGAGAACAGGGGAAGGGCGGACTGAGATTTCTTTTTATCTTTTTATTGTCCCCGGGTTACACGGAAGGAAAACAAAGAACCGCAATCAAAGGGTTATAATACACGTGAGGAGGTATTTCTGTCCCCCGACAAGCCCCGGAGTTTCTGCTATGGGCTTCCCCTGCCAGCCTCGGTACATCCGATGAAGAGACAGAGCTCTAGGGTGGAGGAGCAGGCAAAGACCGCCGGCGTTCGGGCTCCCAACACGAGCTGCCCCGTGCCACAGGGCGGAGAGCGAGAAGCGGCAGCTTCGCCTCTCATTTTCTCCAAGGGGCTGACTTTATTGTCCACGCAGCCCCGATCCCTCTCGCCCCCTTCTCCCTTTGATAATCCCCAACTTTTGCTCTTCTTCCCTAATATTCCTTGCTTCCCATCAGCTTATTAAACGCGAGGCGGGGGTGAGCGGAAAGGCATATCGGCTCAGCCCGCCGAGTCTATCCGGGATTTAAGTCCAGTGGGTGGAAAAGAAACGAAATCCCGGCGTTACCTCCCTGCCCTCCACCAACAACCAGGTTAACTGTGGGGCGGTGGTGGCACAGGAGGGACAGGACCACCGCGGGGCCGCCGCCAGCCGGAGGGGCTCTAGAGATCGATCCACACCACCCTCCCAAACTCCTACCCTCCCGTTCCCCACTGCCCCTCTCACCTTTCAGGAAGCAGACCCTAGGCCCAGCCTCGGGCAGGCTGGAGAGCAGGGCGTTGAGAACGATCTGTGCCGTGCTGTCCTTTTTCAGCTTCTGCCATTGCCCCGTGCCCTGGTCCAGCACCACCACGGCCGCCAGCCGAGCGGTCCCCGCCGCCCCTTCGCCGCCCAGCAGCAGCCGGGACCGGGCCGTCTCGTCGGGCACCACGAAGTGGAGCGGCACAGCCCCTCCGCGGGCCCTCCGCATCACCACGGAGTTGAGGTTGACGTTGAGCGAGCCTCGGAGGCAGGAGGCCGAGTAGGACAGGTAGGGCCGGCAGTCCAGCACCAGGCAGCGGGAGGGCTCCTTCCGCAGGAGCTTCCTCAGCTGCCGGCAGTCGAGGGACGTGACTTTCATGCCTGCCGCGGCGCAGGAGCAGGGACAGCGGCTGCGGAGTCCCGGCGCTAGCGAGGGAGCGCGGCGGTACAATGGGAGGGACGGAGGGACCGCGGCTCCGCGCCGAGCCCGGGCAGGGAATCCCGACCGCCGCCGCCGGGCATTTATATGAATGGGAGGCCGGGCCCTGACGACACTGCCCATATAAGGGGAGTGACGCGCCCGCTTGCCAAATATGGGTATCCCCCGCCCCGCGCCGCCCGGCTGCACCGCCCCCTGGCGGGGATCCCCTCCCTCCGCCGGCGCGCGGCGGGGGCCGCGGGCAGCGTTAGTCAGGCTGGAGGCAGAGGAAGCTGAAGAACGCCGCAAAAATCCTCCACTCATCCGCCCCAGGCTCATCCCGGCATCACCCCTGCCCGGAGCGGAGCGGGGGGAACGGCAGCGCTGGGGCAGGGCTCTCACACCAGGTTGCAAAGAGGGGGTTCAGTTCCCCTTGTTCCCCCTTCCCTGCGTATGTTCTCACCCCCAGCAAAGCCTGAGCACAGCGATAAGCACGGGCTGCCCGGGGAACATCCTCGGGGATGCGGTTATCTGGCAGCAAAGGGGGAAACGAGGAGTAAGAGCTTGGGACAAAGCAAGATGCGCCATTTCTGCAGAATGAATGGGTGCTTAGAGAGCAGGTCAGGGATGGGGGACACCTGCAATGGAAACATTGCTTGCATGGCTGTTTGGGGGGGGGGGAATCTTATGTCCCTTTCCTTGTGGTGGGCCTTAGGCTGCGACACTGTGCCTCATGGACCTGTAGGATACACGTGACAGATCTCTGCCCGTGTCCAGAAGTCACGACACGAAGACACACAGGAATTAGGAGATTGGGCACTTGCCTTTTCCTTGTAGATAAGTCTTGCAAAGTGACCAAAAAGCGAACTGGAAATTCCTGGAAGAAGCTGGGCAAAAGGATGAGCTCCAGCTCACCACAGCTCCAGAGATTACAGTGGGGCTGTCTAAGAGCAGGATGTCATTTATTCTGATGGTGCCCTGAAAGTATGTTCACCTCAACAGGAGGCAGGAAGTGCCATCACTGCCTCAGATTGCCTGCAGCTGAAACAGAGAAGCATGAAAGAGGCTGAGTGCGGAGGAAAAGGTTGAGGCTGATTAAAAGAATAGCAACTGGTGGTTTCGAAGCACCTTCTCCTCCTCTTCCTC
>JANRGW010038846.1:0-35091 GCA_024733675.1 Psilopsiagon aymara | reverse complement strand
GAAGGGGGCAAATCACACCACCCCAGAAATAACCTCTGTGAGGAATACCTGAAGTTTGGCCTGTCCTGGGCAGGGTGAACACGACCAGACCTGACCTGCAGCTGACCTTCCTGCTTTTGCACACCTAATGCCGAGCATCCAAACAACTGCCTTTCAGTAGATTACAGCCCTGCTTTTGTTTCTTAATGGAGTGAGTCATGGCCACCTTTTCATTAGAAGAAAATAACTAGGCTAACAACAGCAGTACTAATGCTTCCTCACTGCGGGGTGCTGGACACGCAGAGTGCCCCTGACTTCTCTGCCCACCAGCGAAATGACTCGGTTGTACTTGGAAATAGATGAGCAATCGGGGCTGATGCTGTCAGGGCTGTGGGATGGACTGGGATACTTTTCCCCTGCTGGAGCAGCTCCTTCTTTTGTCAGGTACTTCCAGCCAGAAGGGAGAAAGGGGATCGATTCCTGTAAGCGGAGGTGGTTGAGTAACTTAAACCACCCTCTGCTCTAGGTAGGAAACTCCCCTCCTCCCTGCAGTACTTTACATCATTCCCACTTCGTGTCTGCTGCATCTTTCTGCTCCTCCTCCCGCTTCCCCTTGATAATCTCCCAGGCTCTTTCGTCCTTTGTCTTGGGCTTTTATCGGGGCTTTCAGATCAACGGGTCCTTTCCTTTTCTTCCAGGCTGTATTTCCCCTAACCCAGCTCATTCTTCCCTTATCCCCTCCCCACCTTCTCTGAGCTCTTTGTTTCTGCCTGTTCACAGTGCTATGCAGGGAAACCCTCACTGCAGCTGGGGAGGTGAGATTCCAGCTCCTGGGGTTACAACTGAACCCCCACCCCAGGTAAAAGCTCCCAGGGCACAACATCCATGTGGGAACAGGCAGCATGCACGGCTCTAGGGCAAAATGCTGCCTTTTGGTGAGAATACGACTCAAAAGCAGCTTTTAAAAGGGGCTTAGCTGATTAAATGAGTGGGAAATGTGTTTCTTGAGGAGGAAAAGACAGGATCAGCTGGTTTCTAGGGCTCCGTTTGCCTGAGCTGAGACAAGGGATGCCCTATGCTGGGGGCTACAAGTGTGCTTGTCTCCCCAAAGAGTCAACCCCAAGACCAAAGGTGAGAGAAAGCCAGTGAGCACTCTTACTGCTGGAAAGGGGACTGAGGGGAAGGCAGATGAGGGGTCACACAGGAGATCCACAAATGCTGTGGGATCCTAGTCCAGGGCCGGAGCTGCATCATATATCCCTGCTGGGGCACAGCCCTGAGCCCCCATCCTCTGGTCGGTTGTGAAATGCAAGGAATGCCTCAGAGGAACAAAGCACAGGCCAAGACAGCAGGGAAGATGGGTTGGCATTTCTTTAATGTTATTAAGTTTCCATAACATCAGTTTCTAATTTTGGAGTGGCTGATGTCAAAACGCTTACAGCACAAACGGTGAGATAAGTTTGTGCCGGTAAATGGAGAGCTGGAAGACAGGTAAATTTATACCCAGGGCTAAGGACAGCCGAGCAGTGGCAACAGGGGATTGTCAAGCTGAGACCTCATCGGTGCCATGACTTGGTCACTCTTGAGTCAAAGTCTAAAGACCACACCAGATCATGAACATCAGATTTCTCTCAGACTCAGAAGAAAACCCCATTGCCAAAAGCTGATTCTAAAGGGTGTAAAGCACTCTCATACACAGACTTTGTGTCATGGCAACCACCCCCCTCACTTTATGGCCTCATAGATACGTTAAGCTTGAAACTTTCTTCTTACCCCAGAAAGCTAATAAATAGATCAGTAACTGCTTGGGCATTTTCAATAAAAAAAAGAGTTCATACAGTTTTCACTTTAAATCTACATTCTGCAACAAATCCATAAACATAAGCAACTATTCCCAAAGAATAAGGAAAAATGCATGCCACAGCCTATACAATTCGGAGAACCAAACAAATTCTTATTTATTGTGGTCCAGGTGCCTCTCAGACGTGGTTTATATTCCAAGCTCTGCTGCCGTAAACCAGAATTAAGCTAAACGGTGCCTTGATTTGAATGGGAGCTGCCTGCGCTCAGCACTTCTGAAAATCAGCCTGAAAGGGAATCTCAGGCTTACGTCTGACTCTTACCTGACTCATACCTATGTGACTCCGCTGACTGCTGCAAGCTGCTGTCAACAGCTGCTGTCAGGAGTGAAAGAGGAATAAACTGAACCTCCTGTCCCCTTTTAGAAGCCACTGTTCTTTCTGTTCCACTAGCTGATGACTTTTTCCCATGTACAGATGGACAGTCAGTTTGTAAAACAGGGATTACAGCTATCTGCACATCGAGTTTCAATTTCCCCACTCGCCTGACTCGGCTCAGAGCATCATGAGCCATACTGATGGAACACTTGCAAACTCAGTTATGAATATAAAGAACCCATCTTCCCATTTGCAACCATGTACCATCCCTGGGGTAGCAGCAGTTATGGCTTACATGGGAAAATGATTTGTATAATTGTCTGCCTTTAATGTGAGACAAAGCCCTTTTGTTCTTTTATCAACTTGCCAGTTCTCATTTGTTCTTTCCTCTTCCTGCCACTGTTTCCCTGCACGCATTTCTTGCCTTCTCGTCCTGCCTCTTCCCTTTTCCTGGATGTATTTCCCAGGAACCTGCTCCTATTCTGCACTGGCAGATCTCCCCCCACTAGCACAGCCATCATTAGCCAGGGCAGGTTTTCACTCTCATCTCCTGGCGATTCCTGCCCATCAGAACCCATCCAGCCTCTCAAGCTGTGAATCCTACCTAGTCCCTGTATGTGGTTACTGCTTCTTTAGACTGTTGGGAACCATCAACTGATAAAAAATATTCTTACACAAACCGCTTAATTGACTATTAGGACAAGCATATTTTGGGGGAACACTGATTACTTTGGTCCAGATCTTTTGGAAGCAAATCTTATAATCGCTGAACCTGATTCCCTCAGCCTTGGTCTTTCTGAGTGACTCATTTCTTAAGCACCAGGTTGTTGCCTGGAGGGTATAATCACATACATATAATCCACTGCACAGTGCGTGTCACTGTGCCCACTCCACTGAGAATGAGTACAGCTCCTGGGTACAGAAATGACTTTTTAAGCTCAAACTGGAGTAGCTGAAGCTTTTAGCTGAGAATGTTTTGGAGCCATTTCAGTGGGCTACGCAGAAGCAAATAAAATAAACACAGTAAACCCCATTACACCTCTGTTTTCTATAGCACTTCCAGTACCAGGAAAAAACCTCACTCCACAGCCAGTGAGAGCAGTGGGTCATGATGCAAACAAACTCTCTAGAATTACCCAACTCCAAGCATGGCACTGCACATCCCATGCCCCAGACCCCTCTTTATCCCACCTTTGCAAAGAGAAAACAAGCAGAAGGTTGAAGTAGGCTTTGGGCATCACCCTAGATGGTATTTCTGGATGGCATTGAGTCTGCTGTAGCGCATCCAGAAGGCAGCTGAGGGGAAAGAGGAAGCAGCTGGAGCCGCTGGGCTGGGGGAGGCTGCGGTGACAGCAGATGTGCCCCCAGAGCTGCAAAGAGGAAGAAGATAAACCAAACCTCCTCTTTCACCCACGGTAACATGAGGGGTAACGGGCTTAAAGTGAAGGCAGGCACATCTGCTGTAGATGGGGGAAGCTTCCTGGGTGACGGTGCTGCGGTTCTCCACCACTGAGGCTCCAAGAACAGGCGGAACAATGGTCTACGTGGACAGACTTACATGGAGCCGATCCTGCCTGGAGGTAGGGGTGGGCTGGGTGACCTTTCAAGGAGTCTGCCTACAAATCCTTGTGTTACAGGCTTGTGCGGATCACATTCAGGCACACAAGTCTGTGACTTGGTAAATATCCTTGGTAAATGGCAAAGTAACCTGAATTAGTAACTTGATTGATTTCATTGCTTCAAGGGTTGTCTTGTCCCCTGACCTCTGAATCATCCAGAGAAGAAATAATCATTTGAATTAAATATTATCCCCCCCTAATAAACCTGGTGAAAGAAACTTGTGAAAGAGAGGAAATAATTTACGTCTTTTATGTTCCTTTCTCCACGGCTCCTACTTACTTAACCCCATTTAAACTTTGTATCAGCTTATGACATCCGGTGAAAGTACACTACAGCTTATTAAAATTTAAAGCTGTTACTCCAAGGGAAAACACTGAAAGCTCTTTTATGGATTACTCAAGTCGGCAGGATGTGGCTTCCACTCTGTATCCTTTTGATGGCACAGCCCACTCAAGCATCTTCATAACATAAAACACCCCCATCACTCTCAACCCGTTACAACTTTCATTCTGAGCATCAAACTGATTCGTGCCAGTAGGGCCATGCTCCACCCTGTATTTCACCGGCAAAGAGGGTAACACATGCTAAGCCCATGAAATACATAGTTATATTTAAGCAGAAGTAAATGTGGAAGTAAATGCTAACAAAAATGCTGTTAATTTAAGAACAGGAGAGTTAAACCACCTGCATGATCCCTGCCATGCATTTGCTCACCTTTATCTTGTAGGAAGGGCATGATCTGAGATCAGCAGGATGTGGGTAATGATTTGTATTGGCATTATCAAAGCTGGACCAGGGCAGTGCCTTGGCTCCTTTTAAGTCGACTTCGTATTGGAAACTGTTCCCAACACGATGCTGCTGCTTATAGTGTGAGTCTTTGCCACACTTTCCTACTGGCAGAAAAGAGCCCATGGGGTGACATCGCTGATTTTCTCTGCAGATATGGCAAATGCCTGTTGCACAGGAGCTCCTACAACAGAAACCACCTTGCTGCTCTGTTTGCAGACCTCCAGCAAGCCCTTGTAGGTACGACAAAGTCATATTTTATTTAGCTCCCGCTCCCGGGAAAGGATGGTCTCCTTTGAACAAGAGGCTGTTCCTGTATGGGCCGACCTTCAAATGAGATCCTTCAGTTGATGCTTTGATTTACACGAGAGCAGACAGGTCTTGGGTCCCCACCTCCCTGGCCCCTCAACTTTAAGTGGATTTAATCTCACTTCACAATGACTTCCTCCCTGAGGGCTTGGGGGCCCAGAAGAGGCTGCTGTCTCAAATTTAAAAGGGGGATTTCCAGGTTTATTGAGACATTCTTATTTAATTTCAAATTAAGAATATCAAAGATAGGCTCTTCCTCTCTCCCTTCCCACGTTTCTCCTGGGAAATGCCTCTTCTGACATGGGCTGCTCATGGTGAAGATCTCTAGGGCTACCTTATAGCCTACGGCTACCAGATAGTCTCAGTCTGCAGTCCTGATAAAGCGAGTAACAGCCAGTCTTCCAGAGCAGAAGGAAAACACTAACCCTACAAACAGATGCTTGCGCTATCCCTCCTGCACCCAGCGGGTTCTGCTTTGCTTTCCTTTGATAAACCATCCACAAAAAGGTCCAAGCTGAGCCAGAGGTCATCATGCTGGAGAGGCTGGATCATCCTGCACCATCCTTTCCTCCAGCTCCAGGGCGTGGAGTGCAACCTCTGGCTGAAGACCGGCACGAGGCCATCCCGTTTCACACCACTGCAGAGGTTTGCTCCATGAATGTGCGCCGGAGCTCCTACAGAACATGGCTTTTGGGCTGTGAGCTTTAGGCTTTATTATTCATGAACTGTGTGCAGGGACTTCAGTCATACAGCATTACGCTGCTCTCTGCCTACAAGCAGGAAAACCTAGGGATCCAGGGGAAGAAAGCGTGCAGCAGTACAACCTCACCATCCCATCAGTACACAATGGAGAAGGCATTCAGGCTGGTCTAGAAGAATCTGTGTAGGCAGAAGTCAACTCACAGGGAAAAAGGGGTGGGAAGAAAACAGGGCTGAGCTGGGAAAAAAAACAGTCACTCGTCATAACATTTGTCCAGCATTGCTTGCAGGGACAGTGGAAGCCCAGTTTAGGAGGGGGTGATGAAGTGACCCTCCATTGTTGATGCTCAGCTCTCATTCCCACCACCAGGACCATGGTACAGACGTACACGCTTCCTTTCCTGCACCCCTGGGACCTCTCAGCATCCCCCTGATAGGCAGCACTCTGGGAAGTGGTGCTGTAGTGGGAGTGTGGTTTGAGGAGCAGCTTCCCAGGAAAGCTGGCTGCTGGGACATGCCACCAGCCAGACCTTAGCACTGCTACTTTGGGAATCGGGATATCTGACACATATCCCACTGGCTGAATCACTGACAGTTTTGGGTTGTTTAATACAACCAAAAATTATGGTAGATAATACATCTCTTATCTACCAGGAAAGGGAAAAAATACTTATTTGGACTGATTCGGAAAGGTCTTGTGCACCTGAACCCATGGGGCTTAGAGATATGCAAACCAGCTTTGCTTTAGAAACTGTTCCACCAAGGGAGGTCAGTCCTAGAGAAACTGTGCAGCCATGGTGTTCCCATTGCACGACTTAAGCCTACAGACAACACGCTGCTGAAGCTGCTGCTCTATTTTTCATCCTAACAGCTCCAGGAACTGACTACCCATGAAGAACAACTAAAGCTTTTCCACGAATAGAACATATTTGCAATATTGTTAGCCTGGCCTTGGCACTGTGATGAGCTATGAATCCACGGTGGCAGGGACTTTCTTTTCTATACTTATAGCTATGGATCACAGCAGTACTCTCCATGCATCACACGCTGCTAGCTAGCCAAAAATACTATCAGGTCATACAGGTGTCCCACCAATAAGCACACACATAGTGTGGTGCCTCTGAACACAAACCTCCAGAGGCAGGGAGGGAAGGCAGCCAGGGATGAGGAAAGGACAGAGCTTGCCAGAGGCTCTCTCTGTCTGCTCTCTTCTTGTGGTGGGATGGCCAAGGGAGGGGAAAGCTGTAGCCACAGAAGTGCAGCAGCAGGATGAGACCGGCCTGGATCAGCATGTATTTCCCATATGGTGGCACCACTTTGTCACAAGGTTAGTGTGACAATCCTGACTATGCATTTTCTACTGACGCGTTTAAAGAGGGGAGAAACTGCACTCCTTCACTGCAGCAGGGAGACCTCAGGAGAGCTAGGTTCACATTGTGGCAATACCCCAGTGTTGTTCTTAAAGGCAGGGGAAGTATCTGCTCCCTTTTCCCACTGCCTGCCCAAGCCCTACCTTCCAGGTGGCCTGGAACTGCATAGAACTTGATTAGAGATGCAAGTCCTCCCTGCCTAGGGCAGACCTACAGCAAGGTTGGGACAAGAAAGGTACTTCACTGCTGGCTTTCACCCTGATTGACACAAGTTAGGCTGTCACTTCCAGAGGACTCAGCCTCACCAGCTCACACTTGAGACCTTCTTTGCCCTTTCCATGCTGCAGCTTTAAGCCTGGAGGGATTAAATGGTGTGTGTTCTTTGTGCTGGCCCTGCAGCCCAGCATGGTGTAGGTGGCTCTATTTTATCTGGTCTCCAGAAGGAGCAGCAGATAGGTGTCCTTCCCTCCATTAACACTCACCTTTGCATTACTCAGATAAGGTCCCAGGGGTTGGTGCTGGAAGGTGTTTTGAGGCTCAGCCTCCTCCACACAGGCTTACTCCTTAACAAGAGGGCATTGTCCCTGTCTGCAGGAAGCCCGGACTCATGATGCTGAGCAGGACAAAGGCTCGATTTACCCTGTCAAAGAGCTGGAAACCAGAAAGGAGCCAGAGGCGGCCAAAGCCCGCTCTCCCTGTCTGAGACGCTTGGATTTTGATGCAGTGGGGTGATCTGCTGTGGGCACAAGTGGTCAGGGCTCAGGGCTGCCTGCCTTCAGCAGGAAGCGCTCTGGGACATGTGTGGAAATTAGAGGTCTCGGGGCATTATTGCTCTGATCCTGTCTGTTTCCCATGGCATAAATCAGCAAGAGAAATGCACCACAGCCAGACATAGAATCATAGAATAGTTAGGGTTGGAAAGGATCATCTAGCTCCAACCCCCCTGCCATGGCAGGGGCACCTCCCACTACTACGTGAACATACTCATTTTGTGCTTCACTTGACATTTAAGTTACAGCCTCCTGCGCTGCACATCCACCCTAGTGCCCAAGAGATAAAATGGAGCTTGATGTTTGGAAAAGCCACCCGAGATCTTAGAATCATAGAATGGTTTGGGTTGGAAAGAACTTTAAGATCATGCAGTTCCAGCCCCCTGCCAGGTTGCTCCAAGGCCCGTCCAACCTGATCTTGAACGCTTCCAGCCCTTTGATCCTGGCAATGCCCTGCCTGTTGCAGAGAACAATATACAATGTGTTGGCCTTTCCAAATGCTTTCTGCACTCCAAAAGAGTCCAGAAACTCCTGCCTTCTGCCATGCAGCAAGGCAACCAAGACAGGGATTCCAGGGGACATGCAAACACCCCTCTGAATGCAGGTGAGGACCTGCAAAGAGAGAGGAGGGACCTCATAACCAAAGCCATCACATACCTGTGACCAGACATGGGACTGTCTCTCCCAGGATGTCATTCTGGTCAGTGACAGCAGCAAGGATGTTTGATTGCCATCCTGGAGGGTGAAAAGGACCCCTTGTTCCACCACCTCTGAGTTAAAAGAGACGAAAAGGGTTGAAATAAAGAAAATAAGGGAGAAATAGCATTATCTGAGGGAAGGTGGGAACATGGAGCCACAGATCACTTTGTACACCCCCGATGGGGAGAAGCTCGAGGCAGGAAGAGATGGGGACCACACAGGCATCTGACCTGAAATGAGTCTTGAAACTGTTGTGAGAAATGCCTTTCTCCAGCCACAAGTGGGGCAGTTTTCTAGCTCACCAAATTATGACTTGGGCAGGTTAATCCTGACATCCTCCAGGCTGCTGTATCTAGACACATACACATGGACATGCAAAAAACTTCCCATAACCAAACCAAACATCCCACCCCAAACCCCCATCTCTAAGCACTTAATTGGAGCCAGGATTTAGCACCCACCATTTTTCACAGCAGGCAATCTCATCCATTTATGCAGCTTCCACTCTTTGTCTGCACATTTGGTACTTAGGTAGAGGCATTTCTCCAGTCCAGTCATGACTGGCAGGATCATTACAACACATATTTATTGCTGTGCATTGTAGCTGTCAGCCTAAATCAGATCACCCTGGGAGAAGCTACAGCAAGCGTCTGTCATGGTGGCTACCATGCAGATGTGGTCCATGGAGGCAGGAGGTGATGTGACACACTGAGCCACACAGCCAGAAATAAACCCTGTCTTGTGGTGAACACTCATTAAACACTTTGCTGCAATGATTCCCTCCCTTCCAAGCAGTTCAGGCACTCGTGTCAGCTGGATATGTTAGAGACAGAGCAGAGGAGTGATTGACATGAGTTTTGACCCTGACATTTGGGATTATGAGACCTTATGAGTATAATGCTGTCACGTCAAATACCATCCCATTGATTCTCCAGTGAGCACAGGTCAGGGGGAGATGAAGCCCATCAGCAAGCAGCAATGGTGCTGGTATTTCCTTGCTGTTAAATGCTTGTAACTTCAGACTTATTACCATAGGCAAAAATACCCAGATAGGGGAGTTCTCTCTTTCAGCTCCTTGAACTTTTTTCTTCTCTTTTTAGATCAGAATTCAAGAAAGGATGCAGAAGTAGAGGCAGACTCAATGTCATATTTCGGTTACAGCAGGAGCAGGCTTCTGTCTACATGATTAATTGCAAGGTTGTTTTAGCTGAAATGTGCACTGCAAAGGATTTCTAATAAACAACTGTAATTAAACTCATATTGAGGCATTTTCTTTTGCTCTCACACATAAGAACTGGATTGCATCCATACAAGCTGTCAGCCAACTTATTCTGTAGAGCTAAAAATGATGCTCTTGCTGTGGGCTGCTGTGGGCCTTGTTTAGGAGAGGTTCCTCCTAACAGTGCAGTCCCAGCTTGATTAACTACGTAGTGCCTATTCCTGAAAAAGGATTTTTCTATTTCTGTTTCTTCCTCCAGTGGGGGATTCCCTTTCAATTAACTGCAGAAAAGGAATTACAACAGAATTAGAGGCAGAGAGGGAGGAGAGCGTGCAGGTCAATTCTTTCAAGTCAGAAGGGCTATTTCTCACCAGCTGCTGCAGGATATCTTGTCCGTCACTTCCATAGAGAAAATATGTTGTAGTCCTATAGAAAATACTGCAGGATTACTCAAATTTGAACTTGGAATGCTTTCAGTCATCTGGCCTGCTTTCACTGCACGTGGTGGATGAGGCCAGCACAAAAAGACAGGGATGGGAAGCTAAAGTCAACCAAGTTCATGTGAGAAATGAGGCTCGCATTTTTAGTAGCGAGGATGATTAACCACTGGAACAAACTATCAAAGGAAGTGGTGGAGTTTTCCTCTCTTGATGTCTCCAAATCAAAAAATGCCCTAGTCAAGTAGGAGATACAAGGTTTGACTCGGAAATCACTGGATCAGATTGTCATGCCTAAACAATGAAACTGCATGTATGATGTGAAGATACAGGGATCACATGGCTGTCCCTTAGTCTGATCGAAACCTATCAGCAGCTCACTGTACTGAAGCTAAAAATAAGCTCTGTTTGAAACAAGCTGTGTTTGTAATAGTTTAGACTGGCCCCTTTATGGCTGTGAAATGAGCAAGCTGGAGAGAGCATCCTTTACTGGGTGAGCGGGGGTGCTCTCCTGGAAAAGCAGCTGTTCTACAGCTTTAAGTGTTCAAAAGCTGACAAGGACATCTTCCTGCATGCTTGCAGCACCAGCCCTAAATCGAATCAATATTTTTAAGACAAACTCACCAAAACAGCTGATAATTGCAATGACAAGTGAAATAAAGGTGTATGGGAACGCACACCTTTTGTACTGAATCCTTACAGAGATCAAAGTGCTTACAGAAGGGAAATAGAGAAAGAAAAAGATGATGCCCTACCAAGTGGGGAGCAGAGCTCCCTGGTGGGATCATGTGTAGGGCTGGAGGCAGGGGTCCCACAGCTCCTGGTCCCCAGGCCAGGGTCTGCACTGACTGATGTAATGGGATGGTGCCACTGGCCCTCTTTTGGGGGGGAGCTGACATCCCCAGCCCTCATGGTGGGAACAGGAGTCCCTGAAGCTAGCACAGAGTCAGGATCCACCTCGCTGTGTCCACTGTTACCTCAAAGGATGAGGATCACACACAACTGACCCAATGGATTTGAAAAACACTTCCAGCCTCAGCACATCGAATGATGGAGGGTTGGTCCTTGGTGGGTCCCCATCAGTGCAGCTCCCCTTGGTACACCTGGGGCTCTGCAGCCCCATGGCTCACAAGTCATGCAAGTCCTAGCAGGATATGAGAGCAGAGGCAGTAGCAATCGTACAAACATCTGAACTGGCTAAATGGTAAGATTTCCTCAGCATGCAGTATGTGCTGGGCCTTGTCAAGAGTCAGGTCTCAAAGGGGTTAAAGAAGGTGGGCTCCAGACAAAGGTGATCTCTAGGACATCCTACCGAAGAGAGCTCCCTGAGCCTGCACAGCCCACCTCCTCAGCTGCTCCTAAATATAGACCATCCAGCCTCTGCTTGCCCAGGCTAACAGCAGCAAGACAGAACTTGGATTTGGGCATCTTCTGATGGAATTTAATTGCTGGAAGCAAAGCGGAAGAGCGTTTTCCCTATAAGCTCAGGGAGTTTCCAGGGATCGTGTGCTTTTTATAGCTCCCCAGTGAGCTCTCCTTATACTTCATGAGCACAGAATGAAACACTGCAAGTAGTGGAAAGAGACACAGAGAAGGAGAAGCAGTGACAGAGATAACGAGATAAGAAAAGCAGGGTGTCATCATCTGCCTGATCCTGCAATCATTATCTCGGGTGGCAGTTCCCATTGCTTTCATCAGGGTCTCAGGCAAGAGGAGGAGCACCAGATCTGGCCCAGTATGTGTGATGATATCAGTGGCTCATTGTCACAGAGCTGGGAATTACTTGCCAGCACGTTAACATCCTCTGCCACCCACACTTTTGTTCTATCACATCACATGCTCTGGAGAGTGGCCCACTGCTGCTACGCTGTGCTTCAAAACACAGTGGCCAAAAAGCTTTGGTGAAGGGTCGCCAGCTTTGGGTTTCCTCCTGCCATTCAAGTCACTTTGGGCTCCTACCAAACCAAACTATAGGGCTTATGCATGCCAAAAGCCCACGGTTCCCAGCAGCCGGAGGCATGGGGAGGGGAGGTTAGTCAGCAGGCAGAACGGCTGGGCTCCCCCGCCCTGTGATTTGTTTGTCTGATTTCAAGCGTGATGCAACCTGACAGCGGTGCAGGGGTTTCATTATACACCCACTTGGCACCTATGATTTGTGCCCCTGCCCCACTGAGGTGCCGCACACCTGCAGCACCGACAACCAGCAGCATGTGTGGGAGCGTGCGACACCCAGAGCTGTCTATGCCGAGCTGTAGTCAGACTGCATTTAATAGAGAAGCTATGTAAGAAACAGGAAAGAGCTTTCACCTTTTATCACTATCCATGCCTGGGCTTTATGTCTCTCTAGAAAGAAGAGAACTGGTTCTTGCTCCTCTTAGCTGAGGGTGTCATACTGCTTGCTGGGAAGTGACCCCCAGAGTCAGGCTCTAGTTGTGTGTGTGCATACGGGACATGCACATGCAGGGGATGAGCCCGTGCATCATCTGTTTTGCTACTGCAGCTCAGGTCTAGAAACATTCCTTATACCTATTTGCCTTCAGGGACTGCCAGTCCCTCAGCTCCCGGGATTTCACCCCTGTCTCCAGTGAGAAGTGATGGGGTCTCATTGTCAGTGCAGGCACAGTGCTCCCAGTGAGCATGGGAGGGAGCCGTGCATTCTGCTCCCCTCCCCAAGCTTTCAGCAATGACTGCAGCAAGGAAACGGCTCCCAACGACAAAGTGGGGAAGAAAGGACATGTCCTGATTGAATTTGCTTGTGGTCAACAGCAAACTTCACCTCTCACTACCATGCTTTATATGCTAATCAACCCTACATTTTCTCCCCCACTTCTCCCGGAGGTGGATTCCCTTCTGGATCTGATAAGAGCCTCACCCTCATTAGGGCAATCAATTAGCTGGAGATACACAGCACTGAAGAACCCAAAACCCAAATAAGCTTTACATTCCCCTTCAGTAGTTCCTGTATGCTTTGCATGTGTGACTGCCCACTGCCAGTTCTCTGCTCTCTGATCCTCCATGGATGTACCTAGAAACAGGGGTGAGAAACGACATTGCTTTAGGCCAGATCATCTGCGAGAACTTACTGAGTCCTCTTCCATTCAAGCCTCAATGGCAGGAGAGGGTATTCCTTATATATTGGGGCCTTAGGTAAAGCAGAGCCTTGGCATCTACCATTATGCATCTACCATGGGACGTCCCTTCTGCTGGCTTATGACCAGGCTGCCCAAGGGTGTTTGAGCTTGTAGAAATGTCTTACAATGGTTGTCTTTCCCTAACTTGTCAAGGCTGTGCTGCTGCCTGATCAGCATCCAGGCACTGCACAGCTTAATGCTCATCTGATGTTGCTTTAACACCTCCTTGATCTGTAGGCTCTCTCCCTGTTTTTTCCTCTCTCTTTTCAGTAAAGCACAGTGGAAAAGGCAGAGTAATAAGCCATAAAAGCCGTGTCCCTCCAAGGAGCTCTCCTTCACAAAGCTGTGTGCAGAAATGAGATGTTTCAGGCCCCCTTGCATTGCAGTTATAGCTCTCCAGGGCAGCACTTGGACCAGTAAGTGTAGCCTGCCCATCTCAGGGGTGGTCTCACTGTCTGTCTGCTCCTATTTCATAAAGGATGAAATCAGAGGAGAGAAACCACAGATGAGTCAACACTTACTATCCAAATAGGACCCACAGGATATGAACTGGGGACTTAACCCTGAAAGAGATATGATGGGGGCAAATGAGCATCTGCAGAGGGAGGGCTGCCTCAGCAGAGCAAGGTCAGCCTGGCAGGGGACAAGTCTGTCACATGGAGACTGGCAGATTGAGACAAATGGTCTCTTGGAGCTGGAAGAATGTGGTCAGTCAACGGAAGCTGGAAATAAGTACAAAGCCACGGGCTGTCTTTCAAACTTGGCACCCGCAGGGAACACCAAGCAAAGTCAACAGGCTTCTGGGAATACCTGGTTTCCAGGCAGTTGGGTCTACACACTCCTAGAACACTCAGAGGCACTTGGGGAGAGCTGAATGCTAATTTAGGTCAGTGCTGGGCAAACTCTGCATGATTTGGGTAGCAAAAGGCTCCAGAAAGAGCCCCACCATTTGCTTTGCAGTGGAAGGAAGTGCACCCACAAGGTACACCTCTTGTTCTGCTGAGTGAAGGGCACCCCAAGCTGCCTCCTGCATGCACACATGATGGCAGGGTGCCTGGGGGACATGGAGCAGCAGGTCTCCACCAAACCTTGCCCCCCACCTGAAGATGCTCTGCTTCCCACACAGCTCTGGCTCCGAGAGTCATCCTGCACCCCCCGCCACACAGCACATGGCTCGCTCCTCACCCTCAACAGGATCAGAGCCAGCGGTGTGATGTGCATTAACCCAGAGCAGGATTAGAGCCACTTCAGAGGAGGTTTCCCCTGGAGACTCGCAGGAGATTGAATTTGTTATCCGTTTCCTGCTGAGTGAGTCCTCGGTGCTCTTTCACGCTGAGAGGTCACGGCCACCCTCTCACCATAGCACTGCCCAAAACCCAAACATAGGTTGGTCTCATTTATGGCCAAAATACCCCGTTGTTTGGGGCGCTGATGGAGGGAGCGTGGAGGCAGACCCCCCGCAGGCAGAGCACCGCAGGAGGGACACGGTCTGCTTTCTCCCTCCAACCTGCTAATGTCCTGTTTCCTATTTCAAGGCTGTTTTCATGCCCCTGAGGCAAACAGATCTAAAAAGTGGGATGATGTTTCAGCCCCCATCTGTGCTCACAGGGAAGCCCTAATTCATGCCAGCGCTGAGCTGAATGATGCCCTTCCTCCACATCCAAATCGCTCCATGGCTGCTGGTGGGCTTTGGCAGCTTCTCCTTGCTGTGGGGTCTTCTCTCCTTTCTGTGCTCCTGTGCACCCCCCGTACATGGACCCAAAGGCAGGTTGGCAAGCTGCAAACAATCACCCCAGGCCTCCGTGCTGCCCCATGGCTGTAATTGGCAACAGATGAAGCCAGACTATTTCCTGAGAGACAAGAGTTTTAACAATCCTTAAAGCCTCTTAGGCAGCAGCAGCAATATCCTAAATGGGAGCTTTATTCTCTGCACCTATCAACAGAGCCTGTATTCAGACAGTAAATGCTGAAACACTCACTCAAGAGCCCCGCTCAGCACTGGAAACCTTCCCCACAGGCCTTAAGTATCCAGGATCACCTCTGGGGAGCTACAGAAAGCACATCAATGAGCTGTAAATGATGCCTCAAACCAGACAGCTCCTTGCTGGATTCGGAGGCCCTGGACTCCCAAACCCTGCCGAGTGTCCCTGTTCATAGGGGCAGCTTTTGTGTCCCAACCCATTTCCAGTGCAGGGGAGCAGTGGCACATGGACATATTCAGCACTGGCGATGAAACCCAACAGGGTGACCCTCAGTCCACCAGGACATTTTGCTTCCTAGGAAGCCAGAAGCCTCCCAACACTTGTAAACCAGGAAGAGGGAGGGCAAAGTATTCCACTTGTCCTGTCTAATGCATGGGGCACAGGACATATTGCTAATGGAGCAGGCAGGAATGGAATCAGCTAGGTTCAAAGAGATATTTAAGATCATCAAGTCCAACTGTTACCCCCCACTGCCAAGGCCACCACTAACCCATGTCACTGAGAGCCTCATCTACATGGTTTGTGAACACTTCCAGGGATGGTGATTCCACCACTGCCCTGGGCAGCTGTTCCAATGGCTGAGCACTGTCTTGGTGAAGAATTTGTTCCTAACATCTAATCTAAACCTCCTCTGGTGCAGATTGAGGCCAATTCCTCTTGGTCTATCACTTGTTCCTTGGGAGGAGACACCAGCCACCTCCTTGGCCCATCCTTTCAGGTCCCTCCGAACTTTCTCTTCTCCAGACTAAACAACCCCAGTTCCCTCAGCCATTCCTCATCAGACTTACTCTCCAACACGCATCTATGTTCACTGCAGATACCTCCTTGAGTTTCATGCACCTCACACCCCTGTCCCCTGGCCTCATTGCAGCCATGGCTGCAGAGCCCCTGCTGCCAAAGAGCAAGGGAGCCAGCAGCTGCCAAAGATGAATGTGAGCTCATAGCATCCTTCCAGAAGCTTCTTTAATCTCAGTGACCTCGGTGGGTGAATGGCAGCCAACTGCCATCAGTGCATCCTAAGCAAAGCCAAGGCAGTGTTACCACTGCAGGAGTTAAAAGGGGGGGGGGGGGAAGTAAAACAAAGTCGCCTGGCCAGTCTAACTGCATTCGGTTGATCTGATTTCAGGCGTCTCCTAAGACACAGCATCCCTATTTATCATAATCAGCTTACTGCACAAGGACAGTGTTAACTAGGCTTTACCGGATTAAAACCTGCCAACTAATTCATAGCACCTACCCAACCAGTACAAGTGGGCTGAGCCCCTGTGCTTTGTTTAAAACATTTTAGCTGGCATTAAGTAAAGGGGAGCACCTGTGGAAGGTGGAAGGTTACAAAGGCCCTATTGATTCATCAGCATTATGAGAAATCCCACAGTGAAAGGGCACGGGAAGTAAAGAGGCTCATGGTCCAAGTGTAGGCAGGTTAACATTGAGTAGAGCAGTAAAAGCTTTCAGTAAAAAGACTGTGTCTTGACAGGTTCCCTCATTCAAACTGCTTAGGGCTCTTTCTGAAATTACCAGCAATGTGGCTCAGCATCAGCAGCAAAATTCATACTAAACTGGAATTTGCAGATGAAATACATTGTTAAGGCAGCCTGGAGGAGCACACATAGATGGGTACATTAAGGGGCTGGGGATAAAGTAATGCAATACTTATTTTAAAAGTCCTACAGAACAAATGCTAACCACAGTGGGGCCACACCAGACAATAGTGGTGTGAGCAAAAATGGAATGTCACCAATCCTACAACAGGAAACATAAAAATAAAGTTATGCTTACAAAAACACCATAAGAGAAACCCCTATGGTGGGATATGGCTATAAACCCTCATCATGGCCATGCAAAACCTCAGCATCCATACCAACACCCCGAGGCAAGCCTAAGTCCCTCTACCTGAGCCACAGGGCATCACACATACAGTAAACTCTCATCTAGGACTTGTCTGCCCCTATAAAGCATAAGATATCTGATTTAAAAGTTAAGGTGCTCCCTGTGCAGATGACAGCTCCACAAAGACCTGCTCCACATTACAGTAAACTTATGCTGGTCATTTATCAAAAGAGTTCTTGGACGATTTGAGGTAAGTTTCTGACCAGGACCAACCATTCCCAAGTGCCAGGAATTCTTGCTTACAAAAACTCCAACACACATGAATCCAGACACCTTCCTGCCATGATACCCATGGGTATTACCTCATCCATCCTCCTCAGGGAAGAGGCTGCAGTCTTACCAGTGAGTTGCCCAGAACCATACCAAACCCACCTGCCCAACCCTCTTATCATCACTTGCACACAGTGCTTTACTTCCAGGCCTCTTGTTGCTGCAGGGTTCTGAGACCCTGTATTTAACCACAAAATCCCAGCAACCCACCTGGACCCAACACAGAGTTTTTGATTAGCTTGTGAGGTCCTCTCCAAGCCCAGTTCCTGTGGTCCTACAGGTTACCTCAAGGCAGCTGCTTTGATTAAAGACGAATGCAAACCATGTCCCCTGAAGGCTTCAACATAAGAAGGAAGCAAGAACCTCAGTGTGTTCTCTTTGCATGGATGTCCCACAGTGGGGGACAGGAGGAAGTGGCTTGACTCAGGATTTTTGCATGTTTGAGGTCGGCAGAACTGATATTTGTGCATTGACACATTAGATAATTAAACACAGGCAGAGTCAGGTGTTGTCTGTAAGCTTCTCCTTCCTCCATTCAAGCCTCCACCTCCTAAAATAGGGGATGACCTTTGATTTCCCAGCAACACCCAAATCCTTATATAAAGGCAGAAGCCACCCCTTGCCAAGGTGGGCAGGGAGTTACTGTGGCTGCATTGGATCTGACATGATTCTTGTGGCATCCCATAACATAATGCCTGGTGGCTTCCTGCTGATGGGCTCTGCTCCCCACGCTACAGAAGCCCCCAAATCTTGGAAGACAGAAGTGGATGTAGAGGAACTGCAGCAAAATGATGCAAAAGGGTGAAAAAGGGGAAAAAAAATCCAACAAAGTCTCAGGAATGCATTAAGCCACTCCAAGGACCCAAAAGATAACAAAAGGCTTCATATATCAACAGCCATCTACAGCCAGCTGAGTCCCTACAATGGTCAATACTGCTTGTCTTGGTCCAGACACAGCCCAGAAGGAACTGTAGGAAACAGTAAACAAGAGGACCATAACCAGGAATTAAGCCTAAGCCTGACACTGTTCTGACTCCAGTAACCCAAACTCGGAAGTTGCACATTCCAGACTGAGTCCCTTGGCAAACCTTGGCTGGTGAACTGCAGATCTGAGCATTTATCACCCAGCTCCTACTCTGGTGGGACTGTGTCCTGGCAGAAAGAGCACATTGACTGTCTCCTCCCTGCCTATGCTGCTGCTCCATTTGCACATGAGCAATGTGTTGAGGTGTAGCCTCCAACTGCTCCCACACAGCAGCAGCCAAGCAACCTTTGCTGTGGTTGGGAGGAAAGCAGAGGGGATGTGATGGGGATGGGGCAGAGCAGGAGGTTGAAGGCACCAACCCTGAATAACTTTCCTCTCCCTCTCCCTTCATCCTATTACTGGCATGTTTATTCCTGCGAGCTCTGATCCCTCACGACTCCAGCAACACAAACCAGACCCTGCTCCTCTGCAACACCCACATCAAGAAAGTCAGTCCATGTATTAGGCCTTTCCAACAACAAACCTCCTCTCTCATGCCTGGAGTCCCCATATTCACCATTGACAAGTCTGCTGCCAGCGTGGCAGGTGGGATCTTATCAGCTGGGGCAAGGCAGCTGCAGGGCAGTCAATCCTGGCCTCTCCAGGAGGACACATCCTGCCACCCATCCTGCTTGCAGCAGCAGCAAAGGGCTGTGTTACACTCAGCTCAAGGCAGCTTGCAAAACCGTATCTGGGAGGCTTCCAGGACTTAGGACATTGTGATGGGGAGCTGCAGCATGATCTGGATGGAGCAGGAAGGTCCAAACAGTGCATTTTTTTCCCTTCTCTCTCTTGCTGGTTATATTCTTCTCCCCACCCTGCATCTCAGTTTCGCCATTTGTACAAAGGTCCCAGTGGTGCTCAGAGCACAAACCACACTGTGTTGGCAAAGTGCTTCTTGTGGAAAGCTCAAGCACAGCATAGGAGATGGTTTACTGCAGTTCAGAAATGGCACATGATACCCAATGTTTAATGTGCATGGAAAATGTCTGTGTACTCTGTGATGGGGCACTGTAAAGTCACACCCTGCCAATGGACCTTTTGTATGCACTGGTACTGCAGATGTGCGAGAAGGATTCATCAGACATGCAAGAGGCTGAGGATTGTTATGATTAATCATTCTCTGTGATGAGGAGACACTAAAGGACTCTAGCCTTTGGCCAGACTGGCAGGAAGCCAGATACTGGATAAACACAGACCCAAAAGACCATTCCTGTCTCAAGGCATTCTAACTTAAGGCACTCAGTAAGAACCTTCTATGCAGCAGTGGAGAATCCAGAGCAAAGGGGTAGTAGTCTCACATGAATGTGGAAAATATTCTGAGCTATCACCAAGTCAAGTTTGCATATTCTGGTGAAGAATTCTTGGGTGATAAACCTAGTGGTCATTTGTAGGATGGATCCAGCATCCTTCTCAAGCTGGGGCTATGCACTCCAGGACTCCCAGTGTATTCAGAACATAAAGCACTAGTTTGCCATTCAGTAAAGCCCGGCTAACATCTACCTCTCACAGAAGATGCTCAGCCAGGCAGTCTGCCCTCCCACTGCCCCAGCCAAGAGCAGAGCCACCCTTCCCACCCAAGAGGCTGCTGGTGGAGAAGACGGACACCTCAGGGGGCAGTTTTGCAGCTGCACTGATTTAACAGCTAGCTGCTGCTGCCCAGCCCCAGCACAGCAAAACCACAGAGGCAGCCCCTGCGCAGTGGAGCAGAGTGAACTGAGCTCCTCTTAGCCCATGCACCAAAGTGGATGGAGAAAAGTGTGCCCTACATGCCGCAGCCATGCCCTGGACCAGCAGCACATGAGCCACGCTGGTAAACCAGGCAGCTATCTACCAGAAATACATATGAACAGCAGTGAAGCTGTACATATGGAAAGCTCCTGTTTCAGCTGTGGAATATCTGGGGTTGTCCCAGCATTAGACATACCAGAGAAAGTTGTTGTTAGGCTCTTCTTGGTGTACTCTCTTAAAAAATTCCCTTAATTAGATCCTATATTAGACTATAGACAAGAAATAGGAAATCCAAACCACTTCTGCTTCTCAGCTGCAGAGGAAATTTGGAAAATCTCCGAGACTATAAAAACCACCCCCGTGTACTGTCCACCTTTCACACGCTGCTTACGTGGCATCTCAGGTATTCAGGTACTGATTCCCTCTCCTGCTGCAATGGCTTTCCCTGGATCGAGCAGGCAAGCTCAAAATCCAGCCAATCACTCAACCAGTGCTGTGAGCTTTCTAAAATGTCTTACAAAGCAATGATTCATGATTCTTTTACCTGATGAATAACATCTGCAGGGCAGGTGCACTGCCTGTCAGGAGACCAGTGCTTTGCTCCTGAAGCTGCTTGTGACCTGGTGTATTGTTCTCTCCCCATCAGCAAGTCACTTTTTACCCCTCCATTGCTGTCACCTTTCCCTAGTCTTTCTTTTTAGATAGGTTAAATCCTCTCACACTGCCTCATCTGTAAAGGGCTGGGCTGTGGTTCCTGGGAACTGCTCTGCTGCTTTCCCTTTTCAAGTGAAAGGCAGAACTGGAAGCATGATTCAACTCCCTTTAAAATGCCATGAAGCCTCTTAATTCTCCTCCTTTGAGAGCTGGGTGCTATTTTCATATCATAAAATGGGTACAGTAAGAAGATAAGTCAGTAAAGTTGTTACTAAAATCAGAGGTAATTGGTTTTGTAATGGCTCTGAAAGGCTGTGTAGACATCACACATCCCCAGACCAAGGGACTGAACCTCCCCTGAGCAGAGATTTTAGCAGTGCTCTAAACACCCTCCGTTCAGAAGAAATCCTCTTCATTAACACCTTACAAAACACGAAAGCATTTTGCTTTTCTTTTGGTGGGCTGGTGAACAAAAGTTTTTCCAGTTATACAAGCAGGATTCCAAGATAAATGTTTTTCCATAAGGAAACAAGTAAGGTGGAGAATTAATTTTTAATACAGAAGGATCCTTGGGCTATCTACCAGAACACAACATGAATACAGCCACCCTGCAAGAGACCAAAGATCCCTTTCACCCAGTATCCTGTCTCCAGTGGTTTCCCACCGCAGATGCCTAAGGGAAAAGTGTGAGGTCGAGCAGGCAGCAGAGCTTCCTCAGCACACTCTCCCCTTCTGTGGCCAAAGGGTTTCCTGAGCCACAGACACTCTGCTTATGCCTAACCACCCTTGAGAGAGGTCTGCTTTTTGTCCTGCACTTCTATCCCCGCAGGCCCTGGGCTGGTGTGGTGTGGGATGCAGGGAGGCAAGAGCATGAGGGTGAACCTCTGGTGTGAGTGCAGGACCACTCCTCCCACCCTTGAGATGCTGCTCAGCCTCTGCTGTGATAGTGCCCAATAACCATAAATCATCTGAGATTTCCCTTCCAGAGGGCCTTCTTCTTCAGCCACTGCCTTTGGTAGGAACTGAAATAGGTCGATACAGAGAAACTAATGAAAATCTCACCCTTCATTAAGAGTTGCGGATGATATTGGCTCATCCTGAGTCATGACATAACTCTACCTGGTAACCCACATATTGTGCACAGGATATGTTTTGCACTGCAATCAAAGAAATAATTGTTGAGATGTTTACTGCAACCAGACGTTATATAATAGCTGTGGCCAGTCTTACTGGCTACGTAGGTCACACCACTTAACATCTCCATGCTGATGACAGAAGAGTAGCAGGAAACAAACAGGCAAACCCCCCCGCAGAAACCCAGTCAGTAAAACCCCCTCCAAACAAATTTATTCCAGTGTTGCTCTTCCACCTCAAAACTTCCTCCTGCATATCTCACTAGGGAATCTGGAGCACTTGCTGGGACCATCTATGACCAAAATCCAAACACATTTGGATGCAAAGAGACAGAGCAGGATGTCTAGTCAAGGTTTCTAAAGCGCTTGAGTTTTCAGGTTGAGAAACTGATACAGAAATTTAAGCTTGTGTTGAATTCCCAGAGAAGCTACAGCATTAGTGCTGGATTCCTCTTCTGCCCATGCCTGTTTGATATTTAGCAGCTTGGTCTTTCCCAGCTGTCTAAGCCCCTAAGCAAAGGTACCTCAGAGAATGACTTACTCCGTCTTTAGATGCCAGCTAAGAGGATAAGGGGAACTGACTTTAACAAGAGCTTCTCTTCTTTAACTATAGGAGGAATTGCACAACAAGGAGGAATTACACCTCACGTTCAGGTGATGATTACTAGGTGAGTAGAATTTCATTACTACCTGCCCACATTTGCGTTTTAGAGGTGACTTAATTGCTGAGGACCTCAGGTCTGCTTCCAGGTAACAGGACTTGGGCTTTAAGTTGCTTCTGGAAGTTGTCATCTAAACATGTGCTAACTATAACTGCAGCAAGGGATGGGACACAGCAGAGCAATGTTCCCTCTCCAGTTCTATGTGTGTGTTTCAGCAACTGCATCAACAAGCAATGCCTTGTATATGTCCTTGTGCAGCACTGAGCTTTCCCTCTCCAGCTTGGTCACTGTCAGAGTGGCAAGTCCATGTCAGGAAGGGTTTCTGCAGCGAGTCCTTCTGCAACTGCTGGTGATGCTACAAGAGCTCTGACAGAGCACACAGCATCTCCAAACACCTCAGGTCTCCTGAGGTCTCAAACCCCACTCAAAGCAAGGATAATTCTGCATTTTGTGTTCTTCCCCAGGCAAGTTTTGAGTAGTGATGGCAATGGCACAGCCTCTCCAGGAACTGTCCCAGTGTCTGACCGCCTGTGTTGCATAAAGCACCTATGTCTGCCCAAAATGACTGCCCCAATGGGCTGGGGTTTGCCTCAGTTATTCACAGCCACTGTGAGCTCACTGAATAAGACAACTTCTATCTCTCTGTATAAAACCCTCATTATGTTAAGGCCTAGACACATAATGATTGAAAAGTGCTGGGCAGATTAAAAGCTTCATGTTCCATCTTTTGCCCATCAAAGCACCCTGTGAAAACACTCTACCTGCTAATTATGGGTATGCACACAGGCCCACTGGGTTTGTTTTTGCCGTGTTACTACAATGCTGTACCTGGCAGGGTGAGCTGAGAGGTCAGGGCTGCAGATCAGTAAACAGGAACAAAACTGGGAAACCCTAAAGACAACTGTAAAGCAGAGTTTTTCCACTCAAAGTTTGATCTATTATTGTAATGAATGTTGCATCCTGCAACAGGAAGGTAGAAAAATAACAGGAAGGATTCCAAGGAGAAAAGGACAAACCTGCAGTCAGGGAGAGCTGGGCAAAGAAAGTCTTCCCAAGCTCATCAGCTTCAACTGAAAAATGGCTTTCAGCTCACCCTGCATAATGTGATTTGTATGCTGTTCAGAGCAATCATTAGACGAGGTAGTTATCTGGCTCTGTTATGTATTATGCTACAAGTGCAAGGTCTGGAATCCCACATAATTGCTGCATAGATCTAGATTTAGCCTATCATCATTTTTCACATTAGCTTCTGAAAGCACAGAAAGGGCTTTTCAGTTGCCTCGTGCTGGGCTGTGAAACCAGATTCACTCTCTGTGATCCCCCAGGCAGGGGAAAAGGCTGTGGGATGCCAGACCCAGAGAAAGGGATGCACAGCTCACAGAGATGGGCAGTGCTGCATCTGGCTGCCAGCCAGAGACAGTGTTTTGAAGGAGAAAATAAACCAAGGTACAGATAAGGACCACTTACTAGCTGCCCCTCTGAGTACACATGGGATGCCTTCCCCTTGGGGAGCCCCAGGTACTCTGTAGGCTCCTGTAACCAGATCCATGTGGAGATTGATGTGCAGAGAGACTCAGTGGTGTGCCTGAGGCTGTGCAAAGGGCAGTAGTGGCAGGAACGGTCCTATGAACCCCTGTCCTGGGCTTCAGCCACAAAAGCATCATTGTCATGCAGTTAGGTTGTCTTGGCAAGGGGAGATCGGTTTTATTTAGAAGCTTTTAGGAAAGCTGTGCCCTTGAGGCTTGTTTAAACAAGTACATCCCAGGGCTTATTCTATAACAGCCTGCATTGGTGCTGCTCGCTGCAGCCAGTGCAAGGACCACATGCACCCAGTGCTCTCTGGCCATCCCCAGCTTTGCCAGCACCGCCTGTTACAGCTCAGTACCACAGCCCTGCTGAATCCTGCCGGGCACTGCCCCGGGCAGTGTGTCACCGTGTCCTACTAACTACAGCTCCCCTGCCCTGGCAGAGTGACCTGCACTTCTCTAATCTGTACCTGGCTCAGCCTAACGCAATCCGCACTGGAATGGCCCATAATTAACACTGCACTAACCATGGGGTGGGGTGAGGCACAGGGTGGAACCACTGGACAAACAAATAAAACCAGGACACTGAAACCAGCCTACTGCCCTTCTAGCAATGTCACCCTGCAGCCGGCTTTCCCATTGGGATCCGGGGCACTCTGAGGTCGCGGCTGTGATCACTCACAAGAGCTGAGCATGCTGATGTGCCGGAGGGCTGAGATGGTGCAATGCTGAGAGCAGGTAAATGCTGTGATGCTGCACTTTCAGTTGCGTGTTTTCTGGCAGGGAGCAGCCTGGGCAGCTCTAAAGAGGGAGCAGAGGAGGAGGTCAATGCTACAGAGCAGAGCTTTGTGCTGCGAGTTTAGATGACTCCCTGACCCTCTGACAGCAATAGCACAGCGCTGCTGCCCTTGCTCTTCACCCAGCCTCTTTCAAAGGGACTCCCCCTTTTGTTCCATACAATTGGGAGAAATTAAACACGAGATTATTTTTTGTCACTCTTGTATAGCCTATCCACCTTTAAGAAAATGTTTTTGTCTCTTTTTTAGGAAGGGGAGATGAAAACCTTTGGCTATAGGAAACCAGAGCTATCCTCCCTCAGGAAATCCTCTGGTTAGAAGCTGAAGCTTCGGATTCATTTACTTGCCTGATTACTTGCTGTAAGGTAACTAGCTTGACCTTTACTACAGGGAGGAGACTTCCCTAAGAAGCCAACCAACTCCCCTGCCATGAAATATAAATCGCCTGTAGCAGATATAGGGTCTGAATTCAGCTGGGGAGCCTCTGCCCCGAGGCTTTCCAGGTGCAGAAGAAACAGAAAGCCTCTGTCTCAACAGGTTTACAATTGAGGACAAAAAGACGATAGACAGATGTCCCAGAAAGTACCAGGCAGTAAGAATCAGTAGACTAACTACAGAGCATTAGACACCTTGGGAGAGAAGCAATGTTTAAGGATTTAACATCTGAGTAATGGGGTTGCCAGCCAAGGAAGGTAGGAGCTGCCATCCTAGGTAAGAGAGATGAGGGAGGGATGGGGAGGATGCACTTCAGAAGTGAGTCTGTGCAGTCTATATTCAACATGCCAAAGAAAGCAGCATGGAAAAAGTCATAAAAAAGTTTAGTGTGACCAAAGCAATGGGCTTTGACCCCAGCCAACAGCAGCATTTTCAACCAGCTGTGTGTATTTTATTCCTCTGATACGGGTTCCTGACATGTGCTGTTCCCAGGGAGCTGATGCAGTGTGGAGAGCCAACAGCCAACTTGCAAGGGACTGAAATTACCTGGTGGCCTCTTCAGTGGGCAATGGCTTCATCTTTCCCAGTGTCACCGAGAGTGGGAGCCAGGGGCTGAAGAGGCCTGGGCAAACCTATTTCTTTCCTTAACAAAGTAAATCCATCACATGTCTGCAACAAACTTCACTGTCAGGCCAAAACCTTCCCAGGGCGTGCAGACCCCATCCCAGCCAGACTGACTCCTGCTGTATTGGCAGGACTTTGAGCCTGGCCCTCTTCACCTCTTCCTCACCTAGCCCTCTCCTTCCCCATCCTTGCTGGGAAGCCAGCTTGGCTCCTTGTCATGCTCTCCTTGCAATCTCAGTGCAGGAGGAGAGCTGACTCCAGGCAGGAGCTGCTGTGATGAGCTGAGTGCTTGTTTGCATCTTTGTGTGGGTAAGGATTCTCTCAGAGAAGCATTAAACACAGCAGCAAGTGTATATCAAACAACTTTCAGTTCTTATGTCTAGAAGCCTACGGAGCCTCTTGTTTCCTCTGCAAATAATTGGGGAGAGCTTGATGAGGTCTCACCAGGCTGCTCATGGCAGCAGCTTGAACTGCTCGTGCATTTCCATCCCAGAACACTCAGCAGGAGGGCTCAGAGGCATCATTTAGCACCACAGCATTTGCAAAGACCAAGCCAGGTTTCCTGTTCCAGTGGCACATTCAGAAAGTGTTTGACTTAGGGGGAAGAAGGAGAGACCTATCCTCCCTACCCTCCACAGCCACCCAGCTGGGCTGTGAGGCAGGGATGTGACTTGTTGTGAGGTACCAAGTACCTGTGGACAGAGGGAGGCCAGGGACAACGAGCCTGGCAGCAGAAGACCAGCTGCAGCATGTGTGCCTGGATAGCCCACCATAGTTTGCTGGTCAGAGGAACCAGACTCATTGCACTCATTGGAGTGAAGTCCAGAGGAGGCCATAAAGATGCTCCGAAAGCTGAAGCACCTCTGCTATGGAGACAGGCTGAGAGAGGTGTGGTTGTTTTAGCCTGGAGAAGAGAAGACTCTGGGAAGACCTTTGAGCAGCTCCAGTGCCTAAATGGGCTACAAGAAAGCTGGAAAGGGTCTTTTTACAAGGGCATGTGGTGACAGGACAAGGGGAAATGGCCTTAAACTGACCAAGGGGAGATTTAGATTAGATATAAGGAAAAAATCCCTTACTGTGAGGGTGTTGAGACACTGTCACAAGGTGCCCATAGAAGCTGTGGCAGCCCCACCCCTGGCAGTGTTCAAGGCCAGGTTGGATGGGGCTTGGAGCAGCCTGGTCTAGTGGAAGATGTCGGTGCCCATGGCAGGGGCTGGAACTGGATGAGCTTTAAGGTCCCTTCCAACCCAAACCATTCTGTGACTCTATGCTTGCAAAGGCAGTGGGATGAACACTGATCACCAGTTTGGGTTATGCTGCTACCACTAACAAGAACCCCCACCCCCACCCATGCCACCCTCTGTGCCTCACCTCATTTCCCAGACCCTTGCAGAAGTTGTGGGGAAGAGGGCTCTGGACTGTCCAAAACAACCTGCTCACAGCTTCCTCCTTGGCTCACATGTCCCTGTGCAGATCAGCCATCACATTCACCAGTACTGCTCCATTAGTTCATCTGTGCCCAGCTTACCCAGAAATGCTCTTCATGGCCCTACACAACCAATGATGGTGAAAAGTCAAATCAATGATGCACAGGAATAACTGAAACTGAAACTAAACCTGAACTTCGTTCATTACCCCTAAAGCCCTCTCCCCTTCCTCTCTGTTTTCAGAAGGGGAACATTTTAAAGACCAGTTCTCTTAGGAGGAGCTCTGAGCAGGAGAAGGGAACAGTTCACACTCATAAGAGTTTCTCTGGCTTGGCTGCTGTTCGCTTGTCAATCAAATGGACATCCATGGGCATTTGTAAAGAGCTCTGAGATGTCTGAGAATGCTGACTGTCAGTGAATTGATGCTGGTCAGCTTGATGCTCAAGTGTACTGGAAAAAGAGCATCGCACACGTTTTGGCTTTTAGGTGTTCACTTCATGTTTGCAGATGCTTTGACATTTAAAGCCGGTTTTCCACTGGCTACGTGGAGCTTGTCAAATTAAATAAAAAAGAGAAAAAGCCCTTTTAACTTTAAAGAAAACAAGGTTTACCTTTTCCACCCTGCCAAGAAATCGGATATAAATGACTTCAGAAGCAGCCTGGCTGCCAGTTGGGCTGTCAGCAGTCACTTGCAGAAGAATTGCCTTGGTTCTACGGTTCTGTGAGCGGCAGAGTAATGTCTGCAGGACTTTGTGTAGGTGCTGGTCTAAAAGCAGTTTAGCACAGTGCTAGCTCTTCCCCTGCTGCTGCTCCTTGGACAATAGTAGAACCTGCTGTTGGCAGTGGAGCAGCTCGATTCCTCTTCAAAAGCTCATGCTTTAGGAGTCCCAAAATGCAGCAGACTGGTGAGACAGGCTGGGGATGTCACTTCAATCTTGAGAGTCTGTGGAGAACAAAGATGTCAGAGTAGTCCATGAGAAGCCATCATGTTAGAAGGGACGTGGTACTGGCACCAAATCTGTGTTTGTGTGCACCAAACTGCCCCTCTGAATCCAAAACCATGATGGCACAGGAGAGTTTGGGTTTATACCATAACGCACACAGTTTCCTGAGTGATTGAGTCTTTCCTGGTTGCAATTTGTCTTCTTGCTAAAGGAAAGTTATTTCTAGATCACCTATGGAATTGGTTATTGCCCTGTTGCTGCTCCCAAAGTAAAACCTTTGTGAAGTAAGCAACAGTCCTGAGCAGCAGCTCTGGGAGCCAGGAGCAGAAATCAAAGTGAAACAGCATCAAGGAGAGTTCTCAGTTCTTTAAAGCACTAATGTTGCTCCCTGGGGAAGAGTATTCATCTGTAATGAAAACCATATTGCTTACACTTTTATGGCTGCACAACTCAGTCTTCTCTAGATTGACTCACCTCTGACGCCTCCATGATGGCAGAGAGTAGAAATACTTTCCTCCCGAGAATGAGGGTTCACCCGAGGCATTCCCAAAGCAGTAGGTTATTTTTTGTGCGACTGGTCAAGATTTGTCTCTGAGATCATGGCCACAGCAGAGAAATGAAGCCCTGAGCAAGATAAAGAGCTCCACAACATATCAGAACAAGCTCTGCTGTTTTATAACTCCTGTATTGAGACACCAAGTTGAGCACATGGAGACTTCATGGTCCTTAGCCCACAGCTACTGCCACAGATCTTAAGGATTCTTCAGGGAACAAAAGGAAATCTCCCCTTACTCTGCTGTGACACTGTCACAACCTCCTGCCCGTACAAATACTGTTCCTTTAATGAAAAGGAAACCTTTTCTTGCTCAGTAAGAAAACCCTTTGGCTGCAGCTTCCATAGAGCAGGTTCCAAAAGCTGGTGATGGAAGGCTGGAGCTTGATCCAGCAGCAGCACTTCTAGAGTACCAGACATGGACACCAGCAGCTGAGGAGTATCATCATATCCCCAGGCTGGACAGAGCCTTGGGTGGCATAGCTTAGTGGGAGGAGTCCGTGCCCATGGCAGGGGGATTGGAACTGATGATCTTAAGGTCCTTTCCAACCCTAACTATTCTATGAGTCTATGATCTTGGACACAGATGCAGAACCATCAAACATGCTGGGGCATGTTGGTTTCTCTTACACCTCCTCCCTCTTCCTGTACACTCTCTTCCATAACATAAGGCCAGAAGAGTTGGAGGATGACCCTTCCTTCACCAGTCTCACTTTGAAAACCAATCTATCTGTACCAGTAACATGTGCACTGATGATGCAAGTGAGAAGTTGCCATTTTGAGCAACCTACATGTTTTGCTAGAAAACCCAGGAAATTTCCAAACTCTGTCCTGGAGACTCCTGTGCAGCCATTGATAAACCAGACAGGGCCTTTTTCTTACATTGTCTGAAGCCTCCAGGGCTATGTGAAGTACAAAAAGTGACACGTTAGCAAACCAGTTCCATTCACATATGAAGGGCCAGGCTAGGACCAGGTCATGCAGAAATAGTCCCACACTGTGGTCCAGCAGTATTTTCATAGAATCGTAGAATCACAGAGTGGGTTGGATTGGAAAGGACCTTAAGATCATCCAGTTCCAACCCCCCTGCCATGGGCAGGGATGCCTCACACTAAACCATGTCACCCAAGGCTCTGTCCAACCTGGCCTTGAATGCTGCCAGGGATGGAGCTTCACCACTTCTTTGAGCAACCTGTTCCAGTGCCTCACTACCCTCACGGTAAAGAACATCTTCTCCTGTTTCAGTCTGAACCCCAACTGTCCCACTCCAACTGTATGAAGATTTCAGTGAGGGATGGGCTTCTTTGCCACCACCAAGCTAAATTCTGTGCTGAAAACTTCCATCCAAGCACAGAACTGCAAATGAGCTATGGGAAGGTGGTGATTTTTGAAGTGGGGTGTTGTACCACGTCAGGGACAGGCTGTTCCTAAGGCAGCCAACCTGTCTGGTTGTCATAGCCAGGCATCCTGTCTCTGACAGCAGCCCATAACAGATGCTTAGGGAAGATATAAATGCCAGGAAAGCCTGTAGTGAGACTTCCCTAGAAATACCAGAGACTTCCTGGAGCAAAAATACTATCTCCATATTCAATAGCTCTCGGCAGATTTTTTCACTCACCACAGTGCACAAGAAAAATCATGTGGAAAAGCATCTCCTATTGTTCTAAAAACTGCTACCTGACATTTGAATCGAATTCTCTCCAGTACAATAGCTGCTCCCTCATCACCGTCTCTGTGACAGGACCTGAAACCCCATCCTAGCTGGTTGGCCCTTGTACTTGGCCCTTTGTACAGAAGCTGCTCTGTGCACTCTCCTTACATTCACCAGTTCTATAAGCTAGCAAGTGACCCACCAAAACCTTCAAACAGCCAAGAGCCATGTGGTGTATCACAGCAGCAAGAGGATAGATGGCTCAAGGAATGACTCAGGTCCAAGATGACAGAGGCTCCCCAGGGCTCCTTTGGTTGTGTTATGAGCCAGACTGGCCATGACAAGCCCCCTTACAAGAAAATTTGACTTAAATATAGAAGGTGGCAGGCAGATGGACCAGGAGAAATGCTGCTTTGTCCTTTAGTGTTCTCAAATCTGGTAGACTGTGGAAGAGTCCCCCCAAGGAAGTCAAGGCAGGGCCATAGCTAGTAATGTCTTGCACCAAGTGCATAGAGCAAGAAGGAATACACTATAGATCAATGCTTCTCAAACCAGTTTTTGCTAAGGCTGCGCACAGTGAATTCTGTGTTAGCACATCCACTACTGAACACTGAGAATTATTGCTTATGATAACTGCAAATGAGGTCTCTGATAGTGACGCCTGTGAAGGTCAAGCTCTGAAAAGACCTACCAATTTTATACCATTATCACTGAAATAGTCAGATCAAGTCAGCGATGTCTGAAATTACAGCTGCCCCAAGCATCTCCCACAAGAGAAGAGCCCTGCCTGATGAAACCACGGCAATAAGTGATTCAGATGCAGGTAACCATCCTTCATTTCTTCTGACTTTGGTCAGGCCTTAAAAACACTGAGTCAGGTTTCAAATCAGCATAACCTTTTGCCATCTTATTTTAGTGAGTGAAGATACAATCACCCAGCAGAATGATGACACAGAAATCTGCAGCAGAGGATCAAATGTGCAATAATAAGTTGATACTGCAGCCACCTCCTACCATTGATAGTGCTTAGTCATTTCTCCCTCCACCTCCTGTGTGCAGCCCTACCTCTGCTACCTCTTGCACTGCTCCTTTCCCATGGACATCCCTAACATGGTCTCAAATCATCAGGCAGTGTGTCTTGTGGCTGAGCCTGCTCTGTGTGTGCAGGTGTTATTTTAAACCACCGTGCAAAAGGATGCAGTTCCCATCAGCCAGAACATGCCTGAGCTTCTGTGAGACAAGGCTTTGCATTTCAACAGGCAGAAAATGTGGCATGTACTGCTGCTGTCACTGTGGCAATACCCATGCAAGGTGAATGCTGTAGCAGTAAGTTACGGGTTAAATAAGCACACAGCTATAACACAAATCAAAGTAGCCCAGAGCAGATGTTATTTAGGTGGTGGACATTTTCTTAAACTAAATGTTTTCTTTCCAATATTGCTATGAGGAGGCAGAGTATGCCAAGTCAATCTCAGCTCACCAGAGACCGACTTAGCTGCTTTCTCTCACAGTCTGCATGGCTGCAGGACACATCACCAGCTGAATCATCTAGACTCAGAGAACAGGGCTTCTGCTTGTACTAGTTTGAAGGATCTGACTGGTTCCCCATGCCTGTACTGTTGTGGCAGCAGACAAGGTTGGGGCACCCACAGGGTTGAGCTTTATGGATGGTGAGGAAAAGAACAAGAGAAGTGAAGGTGCAACAGGCACAGAAGATATAAGGGAGAGAACGAGTCATGGATCCATTGGCTGTGCTTTTTTCCAGCCCCAGGGAAAACCACATTGCGAATCTCCAGCAAGTGGTGACATTCATCTCATGGCACTGTGCTGCATGGCTCTCTGCCTGAGACGTGACTCCCCTCTTGCCTCTGGAGCACAGCTTGAAGAGGGGACCAAGACCAAGTCTTGTCTGCACAGACCTAGAAGCACCCTAAGCAGCCAAAGATGAACTCTGAAGGCAAGTGGCTCTGGCTGAGCTGCTGTTGCATGGGGCTGTAAGAGCAAGGAGTTTGCTCCTTGAAAGGAGAGAGAGAGAGGATGTATGTTCCCTCTCTGGAGGCACCTGGAGGTTTGTTAGTAAACCAGCCCTTGCTCTTTGGTTGTTCTGCCCTCTTAGTCTTCAAGCCTAGCCAGGCATCCCGAGTCTCCATCAGACACAAGCAAATTTAAATTAGATTGCAATTAAACTTGCCGTTTAAACAAAACCTGATGTTAGTGGAATGGAATCTGTTTTCTCTTTATCCCTGCTCTAAAACAACCCATTGAAAGAAATCAAGGGCTCAAAGCACATCAAGAACAGAATAAAGTTGTGCACATATCCTCGAGAATCAAGCTGTGCCTCAGCCCAGGAAATCAAACATGATTAAGCCACTGAGATGAATCCTCCAACGCTACGCATGCCGCGTTGTCAGTGGAGGACGAGGAGCTGGAGATCTTATTCACAGGCTGCTTGATTCTAGCGTTACTGTGGGTGCATTTCCTAACAGCCGGCAATCTGGGTTTCTGACTTCACAGCAGGCGGCACAGAGCATCACACGCTCTGCTAACTGTGCTCCGCTCTCATGGGCTGGCCCACACCCGGAGCAGGACTGGTGCGTCCTCTCTCCTCTATCGCAGCAACCCACCTGTGAGCTCCTATTTCATTTCAAAATCAAGCATTTGTGTTCACGGGAGATGTCACCCCCCCCCCCATGGCTCCATGCCTTGTTCTTGCTTTGCTCTTATCAGATGAGACCATATATAACTCTCCCTGCAAAGATCACTTGGTTGCACAGGCACTGCCTAAAGCCTGGGCGGGAAGGAGAGCATTATACCATTAAGGAAGAGAAATTATTTTCCACAGGGAAAAGCACTGAGCTCAAGACCTTGCAGCCCCTGTACTTCCTTCCCTGAGCTCCCAAATGGCACTGGCTTCCTGTCACAGCATTGCTGGTCTCTCACAAGCTCTGCTCTCCTTCGGAAATACTTTAGTGTTGTCTCTACCCAGCCATCTTATCTGGAATGGCATCAAAAAGCTCTTCCCCTTCCCTTTCCTCTTCTTCTTCCCCTTCCCCTTCCTCTTCCCTTTCCTCTTCCGCTTCTCCACCTTCTCTTCATGTCCAACACTGCCTGCTCTCTAGCTTAGCATGGGGATTTTTGCGATGCCACATAATACATAACATGCCTTTGCAGCATGTGAAATCCCAAAGGCACCTCTGGTGCCACAGCTATGCAAGCAAGTGCCTCAGATAAGGCACCAAGAGGTACACAAGTCAATCACCCACTTATGTATGTGTTGGTTTGCATCTTTGTGTCATATTTTACAGGGAAAAAGGCAAACAGGCTTCCCTTCCTAATAGTTCCTAAACAGAAACCTAAACCACAACCTCAGCCTCCTTTATGCCAGCACAGGCACTAGGTCATCAGCCTTGTCCTGCCAGTAACTGCCCACAAACCCCTGCTGAAACAGGTTGGAGAGCTTTAGGAGCTAAATCCTCCTCCAGGTTATAAACAAGTGTCACAGGATGGTTCAGAGCCTCAGCAGCTGGAACAGTGATACGCTGTCATGTGCAGCACATGAAGCGCTAACGTGTCCATAATGGATTTGCTGGGATGTGTTTCATGTTTCCTCCACTTGTTGCCCCCGTTGTGGAGTCTTCCCTTCCCTGGGGTTTTGCCTTCATAACTCAAGATGTCTGTCTGTGGGAAGTGGAGCTCAGCTGACCTTACTCTTTGCCTTTGCCTCATCCTGAGAGGAGAGCTCAGCAATTCCCAGGAGCAGGATGCATGGCCTGGGGGGAAGGAAAACAGCCACAGCCTCTTCTAAGGCTGTTGAGCTAACTGGATGATTGACAGCTTGCTGTCTGCACCCTTAAAAGAAGTCCAGATAAAGGAGGACACAGGGGTTGTATCTTCTTTGCCTTAAGAGATGGTTGTAAATGAATTTACATGTTACACAAAGTGGGAATACTCAGGTTGATAGCTAATGACATTATCCAGGTGAGCTCCCTCTTATTTGGGCCACAAATATCTTGAGAAAGTTTGGTTTCTGAGGCCAGAAACAGGGTGAAAAGGACTCCACTGTCCCACAGGCACAAGGCTAAGCTCAACATGTTCAGTATCACATTGATGGATCAAGGACCAGGGACCGATATCAGTAACAGGATTCAGAGTCTAAATTAAAATTACTTCTAATAGCAAAATAAGCAACAGTACAAGTAGGCCCAAATCGCTTTAAAGTTCAGTTGAATCAAGGCCTGGATTGCACTAAGGAACAGAAAGATTCTGGGGACAGTTCATGGTGGCAACCAGCAGTGAAATGAAAACTGAACTTGCTCCCATTTTGGAGTTGAAGGCCAGTGGACTACCAGATCACCCAAACTGACCTCCTGTAAGGTGTAAGCTTTAATGTCATGCTGTGTTTCCCCACAAGGCTTACAGTTTAAGATTGACTAAAGCACAACCTTCCTAAGAATCACAGAATCACAAAATGGTTAGGGTTGGAAAGGACGTTAAGATCATCAGTTCCAAACCCTGTGCCATGGGCAGGGACACCTCACACTAAACCATGCCACCCAAGGCTATGTCCAACCTGGCCTTGAACACTGCCAGGG
>JANRGW010038845.1:45533-92080 GCA_024733675.1 Psilopsiagon aymara | reverse complement strand
GGTGGTGAGGCACTGGAATGGGTTGCCCAGGGAAGTTGTGAATGCTCCATCACTGGCAGCGTTCAAGGCCAGGTTGGGCAGAGCCTTGGGTGGCACGGTTTAGTGTGAGGTGTCCTTGCCGATGGCAGGGGGGTTGGAACTAGATGATCTTAAGGTCCTTTCTAACCCTAACTATTCTATGATTCTATATAACTGTCAGCTCCTTCTAATGCTTTTAAGCAGCATCAGCATTTTCCCACTTGCCAGACTCTCCTAACATGACCACATCTCCTGAAGTGAATAACAGATCATGGAAACAAGAAAACTTTCACACAGAAGACTAGTTTGTTTATAAAAGGCCATTAAAACATCCCAGCCAGCAACAGAAGTACCAAAATAATTTTAATTAGTTGGTGGAATCAGATTTGTTAGCCCACTCTAAATGGGTGAGGCTTAGCTACATATCTTCATGAGAGTCTATGAAAATTAAGTAATATTTGCACAGACCAATTTAGATTATCATTTGCTGTATGCTGCCATAACCAGTAATAATTTGTCTTAATGACTTTATTTACTTTAAATAAAGTTGGACTTGTTCTTGTAACTTTGTATATTGAGTTCAAGTCTGAATTCATTAGGCCAATGGTAAAACAGTAAAGTATGTAATGAATGTTATACTTAAAGTATATTATGTATTCTTTTCTCCTTCTCAGCATTCATCTCGTTTGCTATTATCTGAAGTCTTTAACTGAAATATGGTACCATACTACTTCAAGAGTTTGTTGCACAGAATTATGGGGAGTTTCCTGGATCTCCTTAGCAGTGTGCATAGTCAGACATGTGCAAATGTCTGACAGTGTTCCTGCAGAACTGAGGGGGAAATTAAACAAAGAGAAACAGTACCTGCAGGTATTAACAGAAGAGTGCAGTTTATTCACGAGTATTAAGAGACCAACACTCAGCGTGATTTCTCCAGATGTCCTTGTTCAGCTATTTCACCTTCCAGAGGAGGCATTTTCAGAAGCTGAAATGCTTAGCAGCTAGTCTCCACAACCAAGGCTTGGTGTTTGTAGCTTCAAGCCTGCACTGCAATTCTGTAATATCACTGACCTGATGATCAAAGCCCTGGTGAAAGTAAATTCAGTGAGAATAAGAAGAAGAAACTAAAAAAGGGTTTTTATTTATTTACTTTTAATTTTATTCTGTTACAGAGGACAGCCTAGTAAGTAAAAAAAATTACAACACAGGCACTTTCCATAGAGAGTGTACTATTGTTCAAGAAAATTGTTACCTCATTATTGTGTTGTGATGAATAAAAAAATGAGACGCTGAGTTAAATGTAGGTTATCTGACATTCATGGCAGTGAAGAAGTCTAGGGAGTGATTTTGAGGCACTGACATCCTATTCTTCAAAAAGGTGCAAAATTAGGAGTGTTATGTTTACTGTGTTTGTGGAAAAGGGAAAAGGTTGGAGCTGTTATTTCCTCCCGCCATGTCAGATACTCTTTCTGCAGGTGCTGCCATATTTATCTTCAGTCTTTCACTTCTTTTCTTTGACAAGCCAAGAGAGAAAAATGTCTCAGCAGTTAGAGCACCGTGAAATGTCAGTGGCTCTTATTTTTATCCTACCCTCTTTCTGACTGAGTAACCTCTGTGCTCAGCTGGTCTGGGTCAGGATGTGGCTCACAGAGACTAAAGCCACCCTGTGCTACATCCAAACCCTTCTCCAGTGAAGACAAAAAAAAAAAAAAAAGGGAAAATAAATCCCATAATTTTTTTTCTGCTGTTTCACACTTCTGCTTCTTTGTGCCTTTTATGGTTACAGGTCTGTGTCCCTGTCCCAGGTGTTATATTTCACTGCTCTGGCTCCTTTCATCTCACCATGTGATGCCTCAGGATCTGCTCTGACCTCCAGCTGCTCAGGCCCTTAGTGCCTGGCCAAAGTCTTTCCCTAGTTCTCTCAGGATCTGAGAGGAGCATCCTGAGGATTTCATAGCAGGCTGTGCTGACTTTGTGAGCATGGCTCTCCATCCCATTGCTGGAATAAGGTGAAGGTCCCTGTAGAAGCTCATTTTATGTGGCAGACTCAACTTCTACAGCCCTGCTGTAGGCTACACAAAGCCCTTTCCATTCCCCCAGGACTCCTCAGCCAGTTTCTGCCCCACCATACTATCCCACATAGTGAACTGCTCCTCAGGGAACATCAAACTGCTTTTGCTGGGAACAAATGCCTTCTCAGAGGCAGCTTGATATCCCGGCAGGGATCATCTCATACATCTGCCATAGAAGATCAGAATTTGCACAGGCTGTAAGGTGTTTGATAGAAGGTGTTCCCTCTGATTCTTTCTCATGGCTTAACCTCAGTGAGCAACTAAGCACCACACCACCTCTCATTCACCTTCCCCTCCAGCAGGATGGGGGGAAGAGAACTGGAATGGTAAAAGTGAGAAAACTTGTGAGTTAAGAACATTGTAACAACTGAGAGAAAATAATAACAATAGCAGCAGCAAAAACAACAATAATAATAATAAAATAATTGTAATGAAAAGAAAAATAACAAAGGGAAATAAAACAAAAAAAAAAGATGCGATGGAAATTAAAAACATTGCCCCCCCCCCCCCCCCCCCCCCCCCCCCCCAGTTCGGCCAGTCCCTGAACATCAGTCCTCTGGCCAACTATCCTCCTACTTCTATTTCTAGGCATGATACCATATGGTATGGGATATACCTTTGGGTCAGGTGGGGCCAGCTGTCCTGGCTGTGCCCCCTTACAGCTCCTTGTGCACCCCAGCCTGCTCACTCACTGGTGGAGTGGGGTGAGGAGCAGAAAAGTCCTTGACCCTGTAAGCACTGGAATGCTTCTGTAAGCACTGGAAACATCCCTGTGTTATCAACACTGCTTCCAACACAAATCCAGAGCATAGCCCCATCATAGCTACTAAGGAGAAAATTAACTTTATCTCAGCCAAAACCAGCACATTCTCCAATATTTTTCAGGGTGTAGGCACTTATGTGCCTTCTCAAGAGGGGATATTGCTGGAGAGATGTGTATGATCTCGGGAAGGAAACTGTGTCATCTCTTGCTTTTGATGTATCACCAAGGAGCCTCTCACAAAGAAAACAGTAGATTTTCATTCTGCCTTACATCCAGCTTGCCACTGGATCTGGTTACCAGCTTGATAGTAGGAAGCGTTTTAACTTCTTTGAGAAACTTTCTTCCTTTTTCCTGCTGAGAGTAGTTTCATTATCAGTCAAAAAGTACTTCAAAGGCAGAAATGCAGCCCTCGGAGTCAAAGCTATCTCTGAACATGCACTTTCCACTTGACATTAGTATTTTGGGGTTCCAGAGTGATTCAATTTTTCTTCTTTTCTTTCAGAAATCAGCTTTTACAGATAATCTTTTTTTTTCTTCCATTTTCTTCCTTTGGCTCATTGAACCAGTCGATCAGTGTAATAGCCGATCAATGGAATTATATTATAAACATCATTCTCCCAGATCAGCCTCGGTGGAGAGCAGATTATTCCTGTGGTATCTGTGACTGACTATTTTGGGCAAGCCTGCAGGTATGTGGGATACAACATGAGAGAAAGAATGAGGTGGAACTAAGTAAGTGAGACCAAGGTGGGCAGTCACGCTAATTCTAACTCTGAAAATGGCCATTTCTGCACCCCAATGAATTTTACAGTGTCTTCCTTCATCCCTGAAGTGAGGACAGAAGAGAATGCTTCATCTCACAAATGTCCTCTTGAGCTAGCAGCCTCAGCCAGCGTATGCAGAGGAAAATCTTGTGGCAGCATCTGCAACACTTGCTTGTTTCAGAGGTTTGTATCCAGCAAGAATCATCTCAGATGTCTATTATTGAACCACCTTTGCAAAGTCCAAACCCCACTGCTATGCAGCTCTTAGTGTAAGAGTTCATCTTTTTTTTTTCCCCTTGGCAGGTGTAACTGAGCCTCTTTGCAATGTTTATTCCACTTCTCCTTTCTACAACTCAGGTTAAATCTTTCCCATTTTCTATCTATTTGACTTCATCATCATTTTTCATTGCTCTTATCCTGGACTACGCTTGTTCAGCTTTTGTTTAATTGTCATTCAGATTTCCCTCCTTCTCACAAGTATATTTTTTTCCAATGTCACAACTGACAGCCTCTAGCTTTCCCTGGATGATAGAGCCTGTCCTAAGTTTGATCAGCAAGGTTTATACTTTGCCAGTATGCAATGACAAGGTTAAATTTTTCCCAAAGGCAATTCAGTTTCTCTGAACGCCGGTGGGCTATTGGATAGATATATGCAGTTAGATATTTGTGGTTTTAAAGAGTATCTCCCAACTGAATTGTGCTAACAGGGTCAGTAAACTTTAAGTGCCTTGAATTCACAGTGGAAAGGAAGGGTACACAGTCTGAAAACTGAGCATAGAGTAAAAACATGCTGTTTTCACCATTTTTTTGTGTGTGAGATTCTGTATACTACTGCCTAGAATTATTGGCAATTAGTAATCTAAAAAAGCTGCCAGACATGACAGGGAGAACAAGTGAAATTTTTTAAGTAAGTGCTGCAAGTTTTTAATATTGGATTTAGTGCGCTGTGCAATTGGATTGAGCAATGTACCATGAAAGCCATTACAATACATTGGAAAGTTTCAAATGGAGCTGATAAAAGAAAAAATACTGAGAGAAAATCTGGCTGTAATTTTACAGGAGATGACTTCTGGCTGTCTGCAAAGTTGCCCTGGAGGCTTTCTAAGAAATTAAGAAGAGGATTACGTATGATATGCTTTTTTTTAGATCTGCAACAATGTTCCCCTATGTATAAATGTATGTATTTATGTGTCTATGGTATCTTAGAAAAATAATTTTTTTTTTTTTACTGGTTATTTTGCTAAGAAGAATAGATCCAGGCAAGTGTAGTAGCTCTTCAACCAGCACTATCACCATGGGGAAGCTGGTATTTCTTATCCACAGAGATGTGAACTCCCTTGGTTGAAGGCTGTGAACCAGTACACAAACCAAACTACTTTCCTAGGAAAGCTGAGAGAAGAACAGCAGCTTATAACTCAGTTTCAGTAACTCCTGAGTGACATGAAGAAAGGGGGCCCATTATTCTTGTAAGCAGACTCTGAAACAATTTTGCAGAGTCCAGAGATGCCTCTACTTCATTCATGGAGGAGAACAGATTGAACTTATAACTGTGCTGTGCCTAAAATGCAAGTGAATTGTGTACTCATCTGTATATTCCAGCTCTGAGAAAGGCTTATAGGAGAGGACAAAAGCGTACCTTGAAGAATAAATTTGTTGGATGAGAGGGAGAATTTGGGAGATAAATTTTGTACCATTATTTACCACCTTTTTGCAGGAACCATGATATTATACCCGCATTAGTATGGATAGATAAAAGCTTTGCTAATAGGAATTTGGTGACCATGTGCAGTGGAAAGAGTGACTATTATCCCACTGTTTAAATGTGATCTTTCAGAAACTACCCGTGGGAGATCATTCATGGAAAAAGTTACTTTGAAAGGGTGCTATTGCTTTCAGCTTGTACTTTCTCGTGCTGAATGAGGATAAGATGAAGCACCCCATATCCACAAGTTGTTTGAGTGGTTTAGAATGGCCTTTGACAGTTCTTATTTACCCAGAACTGAATATAACTCAAACTGGAGCAGTTTGTTACAACAGTATTTGTCTAGTCTGTTCATTTCCCTTCAAGATAGTGGATATGCCCCTGTCCTGCTGCCTCTTGGTTCCATAAAGAACAGACCTGATGTACATTCAAGATTCAACACATTAACCACTCCTCAAAAGCTTAAGGTTAAGTTGTTAGCCAAATTCTGAGGCAGAGATTCAAAGGTTGCTCCTGGTGTTCAATAGTTTGAAAGCTTGAGGGGGCCCATGAAGAACTATTCTGTCTCCTTGTACAAGGTGGATCATATAATTTTACTCAGTGCTAAGATTTTTTCTAAGGCTTTGAAAAATGAAACTCAGATTTCAAAATTGCAAGGGAAAAATGCTTGTAAAAGCATCTATGATATTTCTGCCTATTGTTTTAAGGAAATTGAAGTCTGTAAATGGACCAAATGTAGCAGAGAGGTTCTTGAAGATGAGGGAACTGGCAGGTTTGGAAATGGAGCCTTTAGCTTTGAAATACAAGAGAATGGACTTGGGGGCAATTTGTTGTGTCACAAACTCTCAGTCTCAGGACAGACCTGGCAGTCACAGAGGTAGGTGGAATGCAGTTTCCAAAGGGCACTGCTGTTACAGTATGCACGATACCATTCTCTGTCATCTCTTCTATCCTTCTCAGTAATGCACAGGAAATTAAGTAAGAGGTTCATTTTACCTAAAATACCTAGAATGGTTAGTATCATCATCTGAGAGGTTTTCCTCTTGTAGTGCATTCATGGGTGTGATTTGCAGGAAGAAATAGCAGGCTCATCATGGAAGTCACCAACAAATGGGAATGTTCTGCTCACCCTTGGTTAGGTCAAGGTGAAAAGATCAAAAGGAGGAAGAAAGAAGAGGATGGAGGAAGAAAATGAAATATGTATTGCTGGTGACAGCATCGTTCAGTGGTGTGTTTATGATCTGGATAAAAACACAGTTTCTGTAGGTGAAGTAAAAGGTAACACGGAGTTCATTTAGAAAAACACTTGATTCCTGAACTGGTGGCACCTGTCATTGCACACAGCTTTAGGAAAATGCAGGCCTGGGCTAGGTGAGAAGGAGCACTATGGAAATGGGATGGGTTTTGCTTAAGGTACAAGCTATGCTGTTCTCGTCAACCTGTGCTTGTCAAGAAAAGTCAAGATTCACAGATACTCTGTGCTGTGCTTAGCAATAAATTTATCTGAGTAATTCACACTACATGCTGGCCTTCCTTTATCCCTCACCCTATCAGGACCCGTTTCTCCAAAAAGTACCCAAAAAAACCCTCCCAATCAAACACATAGGAATCATTAGAACTTGCATTATTACAGAAGCATGACTGCTAAAATATGAAATAAACCCCATTTTATATGTAATAGAAATAAAGAAAAAAAATAGAAATAGAAAAAAAAAAAAAGAACAAATAAAAAAGAATGAAATAAACCCCATTTTATATGCAATAGAAATAAAATTGGCTGAACAGCATTTGGGAGAGGTTGGGCACAGAGAGCTGGTACTGAGCATGACCTAGAAAGAGAGCCAGAGATGCTTTGCAGTGGCTTAGTGTGACCTGTGCACTTCCCCAAATCTCCTGTAGGTGCTAGGAGCTAGCTGAAGCATAGAAGCATTGAATCATAGAATCATAGAATAGTTAGGGTTGGAAAGGACCTCAAGATCAACTAGTTCCAATCCCCCTGCCATGGGCAGGGACACCTCACACTAAACCATGCCACCCAAGGCTCTGTCCAACCTGGCCTTGAACACCACCAGGGATGGAGCATTCACAACTTTCATGAGCAACCCATTCCAGTGCCTCACCACCCTTACAGTAAAGATTTTCTTCCTCATATCCACTCTAAACTTCCCCTGTTGAAGTTTGAACCCATTACCCCTTGTTCTATCACTACAGTCCCTAATGAAGAGTCCCTCCCCAGCATCTCTATAGGCCCCCTTCAGGTATTGGAAGGCTGCTAGAAGGTCTCCATGCAGCCTTCTCTTCTCCAGGATGAACAGCCCCAACTTTGTCATCCTGTCTTGATATGGGAGGTGCTCCAGTCCCCTGATCATCTTTGTGGTCCTCCTCTGGACTTGCTCCAACACATCACGTAATGTCAAGATTTTAAATTTGTTCTATGCAGGCTTCTAGCTCTTTCTTAATTCATCTATTCTTTCTTTCCTTTCATCTATCTTTACACTGCTTGTCAGACCTTTACATCCCCAGCGGCTTCAGTTCTGCAGTAACAACATCTCAGTGTTTTGTTCATGTTATGGTTGAGTTCATATCTATAACAGCATTTTCCCCAGGTCCACCTGGATCCTGCTGTGATCAATAGGCTGGGTCCTTGTTCTCTGAAAAGTCTGAGTTTGTAAAGAACAGACAAGTATTTTTCTACAGTAAGACAAAATTGGATGATGTAGAAGCTGCAACATCCACATATTACCAGTTCAATCTACAAAGCATCACAATGAAAGTTTGAAGGGTTTTTTCTGGTGTGCAAGTTAGAGCTGTTGAAAATGGGATGATAGAAACTATGGAATACCTGATTGAAAAATAATTACCTCTGAAAGAAGCAAATTAAATAATTCCATACACACTGAACAATGACACTGTTTTGTCTCTTAGCTTTGATGATTCTATGTGTGCGAGAGAAGCATTAAGTGAATGTTTAGAATTCTGTCACCTTTCATCACACCTACATGCATATTCATATCTGGAATGCTGGACTTTCAGATCATTAGCACAGACTCTCTGGCCTAGCAGAGACTGCATTTAGGTGGACCAGTAGAATGAAATGCAATCTTCTTCCAGCTTTTGCAATAGTCTTTGCAAAAGAACTAGTGTTTTGTCTATGACTTCTATACGTGTGGCTCTCTTGGTTATGGAAATAAACCATCCAATTTCTTCCCTTTTTTTTTTGCTTAAGTTACTGGTGCCTGGATAAACTGAGAGAAGCTTGTGGTGGTTCTCAAATGGGTCATAACCTTACAAGCCATAACTTTCCCTGTCAACCTGTTTCAATATCTCACCACCCTCACAGTGAAGGGAGAGTTGATGTCTTTGATGAGCAACCTCTTGTAGTGGAGGGTGTCCCTGCCCATGGCAGGGGGGTTGGAACTAGATGATCCTTAAGGTCCCTTCCAACCCAAACCATTCTATGATTCTATGTTTCCATCTTGGAATGCCTGAGCACTGATGTCTTAACTGATGATTGTGACGGTTAAGAGCTCTTTTTGCACTTGTCTCAAACCAACTCACAAGATAGAAAGAATAGAAAGGTAGCTTGCTGTCTCTTGGTCAGAAGGCTGAAGTCAGAGCAGTGATTCTGCTCCACCAGAGTGGGGGATGCTTTCCTGTGCTGTCTGCCCCGAGGCCGTGAAGATTAATTGCTCTGGCAACAAACTGCCCTGAAACAGCGACACAGATACAGCTGTGCCTGCCAGGGCACAACTGTGAACTGGGTCTGGGGTTTACCTAATACCCCTGCCTAATACCCCTGTGGATGAGTCTCACCTGTGGGAGGGATCCAGGAGACCTTGACCCTATAAAAAGACAGCCATCTAGTACCTGTGTAGTGGATTTCTTTTTTATCTCAGGTTTCAGTGGAATTTCTGGTTGTAAACATCACAAGGACTACAACTGAAAGGTTTTCTGTTTCCTGACTGAGAAGACATTGCTGGATCCACACTGTGGTGAGCTCATTTGTTTTCCTTCTTTCTTTCCTTCTCTTTTTCTACTTTGTGCTTTTTATAAGAATAACAACCTACCAAGATTTTTGTTCCTGCTGGCACAGTTTTAGGGAAGTTTACAATAAAATTAATTGTGGTTTTGTTTTCCAGCCTCTGAAGAGTGTTTGACTTTCCCCTTGAACTGTGTAGAGTATGGTAAAAGATCATCTCCCCAAACACCCACGGAGTGGGATAGGACATGTATTTGTTAGGGCAGATACAAGCTCATGGTAAACAAGTCAGGGCAGATACTGAATCATGGTAAAGAAGTACATTGCTTCTCTGTGAAACTAGACATACCTGTGTATGTTAGCAGGGTGTTGGTGACTCCTGCTCCTTCACTCTTTGACATGCTTATTAGTATTTCTACTGCTGTTGTGGTTGCTAGTTGGGAAACTGAAGTTTTACAGTGTGTCAGGAGGAAAGGGCAGGAAGAAACACTAACCAGCTTCCAAAAATTTGGCAGAAGAAATAGACCATCTGGCAATTTTCCTCCATTTGTCTCTCTTCACTCTAAAGTACGAAGAGGCTTAGGGCTGCTTTAACATGTTGAGGGTTTAACCTCAATTTTTCCTTTCCCTTTCTTTCAGGCCATAAGGGAGTTACCCTTTCCAGTGTCTGCTGAGCAGCTTCATATCCTGAGTATCCTCAGTAGCCAGGTCTCCTATTTCCTTCTACAGAGGGCCCACATTTTCCCCAGTCTTCCTTTTATTACTGGTGTACCTATAGAAGCTTTTCTTGTTGGCCCTGAAGCCCCTTTAATTCTGTCATAGCTTTAGCTTTCTTAACCTGATCACTTGCTATTTGGACAATTTCGTTGCATTCCTCCCAAGCTACCTGTAACTTGCAGGCATGTGCACATTTCAAATTCTACTTATTTGTTTCCCTGCTCTGTGTGTTTTCATAGAGGCATTTAAGTTTGGCCCAATTAAGCTTATTTACTGGCTGGAGTGGCAGGAATTCCTTTGTGCTGCTGTTCTGGTGCTTTCCTGCTGACCTGCAATCTCCCTCCAGGCTCTGCAGTTCTTGCTAGCACTGGGATCAAACTGGTGCATAAATTCTTACAATGTATCCAACATAATGTGGTTCATCTGTAGAACTGGAGCCCTGTTTCTCTGATCAAATGGCAGCTTGTACAAATGATGTTTTCTTTAAATTAGGAAAAAAAAAATACTGAGAACCAAAATTAAGCACATAGGTAGCTGTTGAATATGAATGCACATGCTTATAGCCATATTCCATAATAAAGTGGCTTGCCATGAAAGGCTATAGTATAGATCTTCTGAAAGAACAGGAAAACTTCTGAAAAATCACAGATGAGATGTGAGTAGTTAATGGCAAGTTTTTCAACTTGGCCATCATCTGCATGTCATATAACTACACAATCAGTTTTGGAATTGCCATCTGACTTACCCCATGTGCTATGCCTTTACTGTCTCTTAACATGAACTAGATTTGTCCTGAACACCAATGAAGTGCTTCACAACTACAAGTTGGGGAAGTTTAAGCATGGTAAAGACTGTATAAAACTGACAGAATACATAGACCCTTGTATATTGAAAAATCTGTAGATGAGGTATGTTGCATATAGGTGCCTTTTGTTTTGGGGTACCTTGCACAAAAGCATGTAAGGTAATTGTTCTCTAAATGTTTCCCAGGTTTGTGTTTATACTCACTTTCACACAGAATGAAAGGAACCTGCATTTAATCTGACTTCTATAAATGTAGCTGGTTTGGTTATGGAAATACTCTGGGAGCAGATGCATCAGTACCAAATTGCCCTTGAGAAGTATTTGCTCAGAAAAGAGATTTTTGCATACAAGTAATAGTATAAAAGGCTTGAAATCTTTCAGTTAGCTTAAAATAAAGCTCACTGCCTGGGATGTTTCACAGCTGCTTCCTTGCTAGTTTATAGGCCCATGAAAGAGCTGGAGTACAGGAATCCAGGTTCTTAATGTCTCTGGAAGCAGGTTTGCTTCTTGTTAGAGTTGGCCTACCACCTACTGCAAACAGAGCTTCTAATGCCATGTGTGTAGGAGGCAACATCAGCCACCAGAGCTGACACTATTGCTCAATAAATGCCAGCAGGATAAGGAGAGGTGAGGGATTCTTTGGAGGAGGTGTTGATGTTTCCTAGGCAATGCTGACAAAAGTGTGCTGCCTCTAATTGGCTCCACTACAAATATTTACAGCTGTAAAAAGAAGTTTGCTGATCCAATGACGGTAGCCATGGTGGCCTATCTTTTTAGCTGCTGTTGTGCTGGTGAAAAACACAAATTGGTTGCAAGAATCTCTCACTGGCTTTATAGCAAGAGCATTTACTGACCCATTTACTGACCTAAATGTAGAAGCCAATTAAGCCCTAAAGCTTCTGTGTGTTTCTGTTATGCCTTGCCATTTGTCCTGTTTGCTAGCAAAATTAAAAAAAAAAAAAAAACCAATAAACTCATGGTGAGAGGCTACAAAAAATTCAGGGCTTGTTACTATTTATGTTGGTTTTGTGTGATATAGATATATTACTCCATGAGTTTGAAATCCCATGTTGGCAGTGTTGTTTGCAGACCTTTGTATGTATTTAACCCCTTAAAGTGGAAATGTTGGTGTGATATATCTTGGTATTTGTTCTGAAATTCCTGATGAGTTTGCATGTGTGCTCATTCTTGACAGAAGGAAGTGAAGAAGACTGAGCAGACTTTTCTCACTGGTGTCCAATAACAAGACAAGATGCAGTGAGCACAAACAGAAATACTGGAAATATCTTTTAAATGTAAGAAAAATTTTCTTACTGTGAGCATGGTCTAAGACTGTAATAGGATTTCCAGAGAAGTTCTTGAGTCCCCATCCTTGGAGATACTGAAAACCTCACTGAATGCAGTCCTGGGTTACCTGCTGTAGCTAAACCGGCTTGAGCAGAGTGGCTGGGTTTATCAAGGGAACCTGCCAACCTCAACTATTTGACAGTTCTTTGAACATGCCATAAATCCTGTAATTTCTGTTTTAGCATTGTGTGTTTTTTTGCAACATATGTCTCACTTTAAATAACGAATGGGAGTCAGAGTGTGTCGAGCAAATTTTTTTTTTCAGGAAGTGAAAATGTTTATCCATGAATACTTTAGTCAGAACACTGCCTGTTGGTATTGTATGCTCCAATGGAAGAAGGTATGAAAATGACTTGATCTGCTTTCAGGGCTCTGAAATAATGCTATGTTTTTCAGTAGACGCATGCCCTAAGATGTTGCTATTTGTTCTAAGCTTCAGACTTTAGCAAAATACCTTTTTTCTTACGTCTTATTTTTTTTTCTTCAGTGAAAATCTACGCTGCAGAATTGCTTAGTGAACTTAAAAGCCTTATTTGCTAGTCAAGGACCATTAGCCTGAATGTTTACATGAGCTTGTCATAGGCACTGCAATAGGCAAAATTTCACATTGACATTTAGTGCTGAATGTATTTCTTTTCAATCAAGGTAAAATGTGGGCTGCTGAATTATGCTGATATTTGTTCAACATTTTCCACCCAGTTCTTGAAAGTGGCTTGTGAATGCACAGTGATTTATTAACATACGTTCACTTCCAATTTAGCTCAAGAAATTTCTCACAAAGTTTGTGCCTTCTTGCTTAATGTAGTGCTTGGATGTGCTTTACTACTTATAGTCACTGCTGTCAGTGTTGAGTCTTAAGCCGAAAGTGATGCTGATGGTGATATGTGGCATAATGTGGCCTTTTATGTGAGAATTTTCTGTAGATATGTAATGTAGCCTCAGACAGTAAATTAAAGATTAATCTTATGTGTTGGTTTTGTATGTCAGCTATTTGTCAGGGAAGAATTCCTTAGTGACTTAGAATGCATGTATTTGGGAAACCGTGGATTAGGCTTTAACCAAGATGAATTATCCAAAAGATTCATATGTAAGCAAATATGATTTTGTGATGGCTCAGAGCATGGACAAACAAGGTAATAAAGATGGGTATCACATTGACAAATTAACAAGTTTTTTCTCCATTTTTTAGAGTTCTATTAAGCTATTAGTATGCATTATATTAGCATTGAAAGGCTTTCTCATTTTCCCACAGAACCATGATTTTATGTCAACAACGAGCCACTACATTTAGTTGCAAGAGTTTATTCTGTCCTTTGTCTCTTGCACCATGTATTCTGTTGGTAGCAAGCAGAGAGCTTCAGAAAATTAAAAACCTACTAGTTTATTTCATTTTTCTTGTATTCTTTTTTCCAAACTCTGTTCTATATTCTAGACATTTTGTTCCTCTCTCTTGGATTTATTCTGTACCATCCTACATCAAGGCTCACATGATACTTTTGACTGGAGAATCTCCAAAAGCCATTTTGGTGCAAGCACTAGTCTTTCATGTGTAAATGAAAATAGAAACCACTTTTAATCAAGGGAAGACACATCTTGATACAATCTTTGGTCTCAAATCAATTACTGTACTTCCTGATGTAGTGAGAATGAGAAATCATTTTTCCCAGGTGTCTTTGGTGACATGTTCTTGGCAGAGAAGTGGGGGCTGTCCCAGCTGCCTGCTAAAGGTGATCCCCACTTGGTCCTATTTTATTTGCTCTGGCTGTGATATTTAAATGTTATTCAGTAATCCTCAATTTTGTTGAAATGTCTGCCAACATGTTCAGCAGCTTCCCTGACTTAATGGCTACAAGAAGGTGCGTGTGGCTATATAAGCAGAATATATGAGCAGTAGTCAATCACTTTTCTTTTTCCTGACATAGCGACAACTGCCTTATAGTACTGAGCTGGGGTCTACTATCTGCTGCCTTTTTATGTTAATACCTGTTTTAGAGACATACATGAGAGGTTCTAGCTTTAATAACATTGTGTTAGGCTGCCTTTCGGCCTGACCAAGTCATTATTCATTCACCTATTCCTCAGCGTGCCCCTGTGTCATGTTTTGGTGTCATTAGCTCATGTCTTGCACACCCAGACAAGCTTTATCAGACCCAATTTGCTTTGTTCCTTTTTCTTCTAATTGGTTAGCTGCATCAGTTTCTCCATAGTAATTTCTTAGATCCATTTCAATTTTGCACCAATTTCTTTCAAATATATATTGTTCTGTGCCTTGCATAAAGTTTCACTGATCTCACTCATAATTTTTAATAAATATTGTTAATTAACACTGCTTCTTTTTGTCAGTTAACACTTTGCACCAACACACAGTCACCTGACTGCTTTTGAATTTTTTACTTCATTCTACTGGTTTTAGTTTTGCTTGGTTGGTTTTATTTTTTCCTAGTCTGTAGCTGCCTCAGTGTCATACCACAGCAGCATGCTGTTTGAGATTTTTCCTATCCATGGCTACCATATTTGTATTTTCCCCATATTTGAATGAAGTCAGGTCTGTCTGGCAAGCCCACATAGACTCCAAGTGAAAAGTAACACTGTGGGTGATAATTTCTTCCAGTTCCATAACCACACCTGACAATTCTGCAGCACTGAAATTCTACATGTGTTAAGTAATATTTTCAGCAATACCTAGATTGCCCTGAAATGTAATTCGTGGTAGTGACACCACAAAAGAGGCAAAGCTCAGTAAGTAACCACAGCCCTGATTCTTGAGCATTTTGTTCCTCTTTATAGAGGTATTGCTAAGTAGCTCAATACAGTCTTAGCAAATTCAGTTGTTTGTGTAGTTTGTTGGGGTTTCTTGCCTTATATTTGGGTACATGACCCACGCAGTCTTGCTAATCCTTTCAGTGGACCAGATCTACTACCATGGGCACATCCAAAGAGGCAAAAACAGATGTTGAACTGAACATTAGCCAGCAGTTGTGATGCAGAGGTCTTGTTTCAAATCTGCTTAAAATGCTTAGAATGGCTTCTTTCTTTAATTTCAGCTGTCAGGTAGTGTTGAGACTATTCTGATTGCTGTCGTTTTATTACAAAAGATTGGTGCAAGGCCTTTTTGGGTTATCCAAGTCATTTACCACCTGCTACACAACCTATTCTCATTGCAACTTTTCCTCAGGTGTGCCTCTGTTCCCCAATACGGCAAATAATGCTATGGGAGTTTGCCATTGGTATTTTATTCTTCTGGCATGTATTTTAAAAGTGGAGAGCTGTGTCAGCATCTGTCCAGAAACCTGATATACACAGATACTTTTCCTGTTGTAGATCTACTACTTGTTTGTAGTAACAGTGATAGATGGGAGAAGGAAAGCATCACAGAGGTACAAATTTTCACGTTGCAACTTCACACTTCTGTGGCTGAATTTCGATTTTCATCTTGAATTTAGATGTGCTAGAAGCCTCTGAAAACTCACTGAAGTATGGCCACATGGAGTAGTAGTGGAATTTAACAGTGCATAGAGGAATTCTAATAACCTCTGATGACAATCCTGAATGATGGAGTTTGATCACCTTGTCTCACAACACCAGAGCATCTCTGTCTTTATTTATAAGGCAGACAAATACACTTCCATGCACACTTGACACTTAACTAGCCTTCTAAACAAGGTGATCTCAAAAAATACTATCATTTTTTTCTTCCCTCCTCTCCTCCCCAAGAGAACTCAAGAGTTGTGCAGCCAAAATTAAAACTTGTGGAATTTTGTGAAGCAAAGATGTTGAAAAGACAATACCAAGCAGAGGCATTCAAAATGAGAGGCTTTGTAACAGGGTATTGCTTCCTGCAGTGAAGTAATCCTGGGAACCAGTGAAAAGGAACATCTTTTATGAACCACCAGAGAGAAATCAATACAGCAAGTCAGTGTGCAAAACCAATTTTTTTCTGACTTTGCTATTTAAGCAAGGCCAACAATAATATTATTTGAAAGATGGGACACTGTATGAGTAGTGCATGAGGAGATTGGATTTTTTTGCTTAATGAAACCAAATTCTGTTGTTGCTGCCTGCAGCTGAATTTGTACAAACATACATGAAAAAGACATGGTGGTAGGAGACTGCAGAACAATGTCCTGAGTTTTTTAGAAGACAACAAGCTTTAGATCAGGTACTTACAGTCACCATGGAGTAAGTATGACTTCTTCAGCATGCTAGAAACAGTGATGTAAAACAGGTCTCAATGTTATCTTTGGTTCTTCCCCTTCTGTGTCCAATGAGTTTGAGTTCTATTGCAGAGCTCTGCACAGATGCAGTGTAATTATTTCATTTGTGAATCATTTAGTGTCATGGTTCAGTCTAATCATCTCTCCAGCTATTTATAGGCTGCAGCTGCCAACTGGGAAACCAGCAAACATGGAAACAGTAGAGAAAAAAAAAAAAGAGTTTAAGTCCCTTTAGGCTGCAATTGAATATTTTAACTGACCTTGAGACAGTTTAACTTACCATGAGACAGAGATATTTTTCCTGAAGCACAGTTTCTTTGCCAAACAAGAGGTTTGGGTAAAATATGAGAATCCCCACCCCAAAATACAGGTTTTAAGTTATTGGTCTTCTGCTACAATGTATTTCCTTATATTTTTCATGTGACTCTTCATTCAAAGATAAACTCTACTAATCTGAAAAGAATCTCAAGGAGCAACAGTAATTAAAGAATTTTCGTTCATCAGTGTAGTTGATGAAAGTGTAAAAACAAAGACTTTTTTTTTTTTCTTTTCCCCCTCCTGACTGTTTCAACGCTACTCACTGTGTTCAGCAGGAAGGTAATAGGATTTATACAGAAGTACTACATCAAAATGCCTTGTATTCTACATCTTTCTAAAGAAATAGGAAGAGAATGGTTCTGCTCTTAGCTGTGAGACTAATTTCAGGACCAAGGCCTGAAAATTACAGTTTTTTACCTCTAGGAATTCAGATTATTGATTTTTGAAAGTTAACTTTTCTGTTTTCTGAACCATGATAGTGCTGCACTGTTAGTCTTTCTCTGTCTTTCATGGCAAGTTTTAGAGGCCCTGACGTTTGCACTAAATGAGCGTTATTTCTTCTTATATTTAACCTTTGCTTCCACAACTGGGAGAGATAATAATTGACTTTATTATTGTTCATGTCTGTGCTTGAGCAGCTAGTAAAGGAATCAGATTCAGCCTCCTTTCTTTGTCTGACTTTCCGTTCATTTCACTGCAGTCAGTATGAAAGTCCAAAAGTGTTAAGATCTTCTAGAATCCTCTTTTTCCTTACTGGCACAAGTGACTTGCAGTGGGGTTTAGATCCTTACTTTCTTTACCAGATGAGGTGGATAAGAATAAGACTGACTCTGGGGCAGGGATTTCTGTGAAAAATCCTTGTAAAGGAGGTCCCAGATTGGAAATATGCCTGCAATAAATGCACTCTTCAGGTGATGCTTTACTTAAAGCAGAATTACTGTTGCAGACATCTGATGAATGGAGCTGTCCCTGGTTTCTCCCAAAGGGTAGCAGCCTGGACTTATTTATTACGTCAATGTGGGCAGCTTCAGGTGTCTGGTGACATCTCTACCATTTCTGTTTTTATGTTGAGACACTACCAATAGGCTGCTGAGTCAAACCATCAGGGAGACAAACCACGCTCATCCGAAATGCTGTGAAAGGCAAAATCTTGAACTCGGCCTTCTGATCTGGCTCTTTTCGCTGTTGCTGTTTGCACTTCTGTTTCTACAAGGTGTCTGTTGATGGAGCGCTGAATCAGTCACAGTCTTTCTAGGCACTAACTAATGACTTCCTGCCTGACTGCTGGGCAGAGGAAAGTCAATTACTTCAACTGAAAATTCAGTGCTGTGTTGCAACACTTACTACATTCTTCTTTCACTTAGATGTTTGGCAGTTGTCACAACTGAGCTCAGTGACCTGAATATGTGATTTAGAAAGGTTGAAGTTATTTATCCTGAATTTCTGAATTTAAAAGGTAAATGCCAATTTTTAAGCTCAGTTTAGAGTCAGGGAAGCAAATATGGGGTTTTGTGGTTTTTGTGATGGAAGTTTCTCATTTTAAGACAGATAAATTTGAAGAAATCAAATGAGTCTTTAAAGATAATTATATTTTCCAATGACTATAAGAAGAAATCTGTACTGAACATCTTAATAAAAAGTAGTAAATCAGCTATGCTGTTGATTTTTTTCCTTGCTAACAATGTCTGAATCCTTCAGGAAAGGAACATGGGAAAAGATCAACCTGTGGGTGAATAGCTTTTTGCTTAAACCCTACTTGGTATTCAGTGGAGATACGCATGTCTTTTGTTCATCCTTTTTTCCCCCAGACCAAAGGCAGACGTAGTTTTATCTACTCTTTCTGCAGACCAAGACCAAGGGCATAAGGTAGTAGGGGAAGGTAGTAGATTTGACCAATCATCTCATTCCTGTTTGTGTATAAGCACAGAATAAGATTTACAAGCTTTAATGATATTCTTAAATTTTTTCTTCCAGTGGACTGGAAGCTCAGTAAACTGCTGCTGCATTGCTTATTCATGGCAAGGAGCTGTTCTAGATGAAAGATAAAAATTAATCAAAATTATAGCCTTTAATGTGAATTAAGAAATGGAATTTTAAAAGTGACAAAAATAAAAAGTACTAAAAATCAACATTTGAAAACTGTATACTTTTAAAGGCACTGTAGCTTTCACATAGTTGTGTTGTTGTGCCAACTTATCAGGCTATTGAAGATGCTGATATATATACTTTATGGATTCCTTAAGTGTGTCATCAATGATTTCTAGGGTATGATTTTTCTCGCCTTAGTGCAGATGTAGGAAACTGATCAAGAAAATGGCTCTCTAAATGTTTCACTATAAATTCACTAGCTGTCCACTTAGTTGCTTGACATACTGTGAAAGAAGAGCTAACAACATGCATGCTTATAGCAGAAGAGTTGGGATAAAGGACATGTACATGTGTCCCTCAGCTATACAGCAAGCCAAGCACTGATTATGATTTAGCTGAAAAAAGGTAGAGTTAAGTTAGCAATTAATTACACAGGGGACAAAAGTTAATATATGAAAACTTGGAAAAATTACAATTTAGCCCCTAATTTGAATGATCAGTACACCCATTCTGTGGCTGGTTGTCTGCTGCTATGCTGTTGCTTTAATATGATGAGTCTTACAAGCAAACTGTCTTCCTGATGGCTTTCCAGAATTTTATTTTTATTAGTATAATTGTCAATGGTTTCTGTGATATTTTCTTGCTTGTATCTTGTCACTTTACTTTGGTCTCTTCAGCAGCCAGCTCTATCTTTGCTTCCAGGAATGCTGAGAAAATGCAAGAAAAAAAATAAATGGGAAGGAGTTCTACTGATAAAAGCTTTCTGAGGAATGAGATGCTAGGGTAGATTCTAGGCTGTGTGAGGTATGCGGGAAGGTTTACAGACAGAAAGTGGGGATGAAGAATCTCAGCAGAACTCCAATGAGTTATATGTGTCCACACTTCAGTTTCCTCAGTACAACTGAATTGCCCCTCAGACTTATGAGGAGAGAAAAACCATAGGGGAAAACAGCGTACTTGAATATCGGTGATCTCCAGCTAGTCATCTCAACAACCTTATTTAGGTTGTCAGTTGAGCCAGGGGCTTAAACCTTCAGAGCTGCTGGTGAGCCCAGTACTCAACACAGGTGGAACCACACCTTTAATACCATGTTTGCTTTTGGGCCCCTTGCTACAAGAAAGACATTGAATTGTTGGAGTATGTCCAGAGAAGGGCAGTGAAGCTGATGAATGGTTCAGAGCACAAGTCTTATGAGAAGCAACTGAGGAAACTGTGGTTGTGTAGTCTAGATGAAAGAAGGCTGAGGGGAGTCCCTATTGCTCCTTAAAACTACCTGAAAGGAGGCTGTAGCAAGGTGGAGGTCAGTCTCCTCTCTAAAGTAACAAACAATAGGATAGCAGCATGTGTCAATACCAATCTCCACCAGCACTGGGGTATTTTTCTTGTATATATGCAGAATCTGTTTATTTCTAGAAAAATCACATTGGTGTTTCTTCCACAAACTGGTGGAGTTGTGGTTGTATGCTCCAGACAGCTGTGGGTTCATGTCTTTCACATATATATCACAAAGGATGAAAATAGTCTTGGTCAACATTAGGCACTTGACTCTGAGCTTTTTACACCAAACCCCCTTCATTACAAAATGAAAAACCTAGCCAACAGCCCTAAAGACTTCACATTTGTTGAAAATCATGCTCTTTCATTTTCACTCTTTGTTACCTCCTTGTCTTGTACATAAACAAACAAAGCACTTTGAAGTGTGTTCTTCCCTAATGCAGCAAAGATGATGTTGAAGAACTGGAGAATGAGATGACAACAGACATCTTCAGGGAAGATTTAAAAGGCTCCTTGTAACTGTATACACAGCTCCTGGCATCATGCTATATAATTGCATAAATTTGTCTTAAACTGATGTTAAATGGCAAGTCATGCTTTTTAGGAACAGAATATTTTAACAATTCAGGACACAGCTATTATTCATATTATTGTTGTGACAAGTGACTGTAAACAATATCTCTTTTATGAAGTTGTCAAATTTTATTTTTTTTTCTGAATAGCAGAATCCAAGCTAGAGTTGAAGCATTATCCAGAGAAATCTATATCTATATTCTATGTTCTACAGTGCTGTCCTCTGATATTGTGTTCGATGTCTTTCCAAGGTTTTCATTTGGCAATGGCAATAAGGTGAGCTAAGCAATTCAAATGTGTAAAAGAAATAAATGCTTTATGCAAACACTACGACGACAAGGATAAAGCAGAACTGAAAATTTTATTATGAAGAAGGTAGTAGGTGAAGGAGTGAAGGCTCTAGATGATATTTTCTGATTATTATGTTTTGCTAATGATCCCTGGATTGCCTAGGAAAATTGATTAATTTGATGGACACTTCAGATTTTTATTTCCTAAATAGGTTAATTGAATTATTGAAAGTTTTTCTAAGGTGACAACCACACTTAATGTGCATATTAAGGAGCTGAAGAATGAATGTTTCAGCACTGTGTATTCACATAGCATCACCCGGAGATGCTTGATATTCCACTAAACTTGGAGGCCATGTGAAAATGTGCCCTACTCAAATGTGTCTTACTCTGAGGCCTTGATGAATAGTTGAAATTTACTGTAGTTTAGTTATGGTTCAGAAATATTTGCAAACATCTGAAGGATACCTGAGCGTGTTTAAGACTAATGCACTTTCCCCTGCATTCCAGCTGAAGCTCTTGGTGTGCTTTTCAAACCATTAAGAACTAAACATACAGTTTTGTTTGACATTGATGTCCTGAATTAGGTAGGCCATTCAGATCTGATCTTAGCTGGAGTGAATTTTTTTTTTTCCTGCCAAAGAGAAGGTATGTTGTTTGTTTTTCCGTGCTGAGGATCTGATCTCAGTGGAGGAGTTGCTACATGGAGGGCTCCACAATCTTTTATGCAAAGATCCTCTGCAAACTCAAAATCCCAATTGGCCTGAAAGACAGGAGTTTGAAAACGGAGACACTGAGAAGTCTGACAAGAGTTTGTATGAAAGGAGTTTGAAAGTATAGAGTATCACTTTGTCTATACCTCTGTTCTCTGGGCAGTTAAGCCTGGGATAAGCAGAAAGCAAGAAGAAAAATTGGAAGGTCAGTGTTTAAATCTGCATGGACTTCAGTGGAAACAGGACTTCATCCAATCATGTAAAATTGATAGTATTTCCTGATGCCATTTTCTGGTACTTTTTCATGGAATTTAGGGCCTACTGAGGTTTTTAAAGTCCATTTACTGAAGCATACTATAATTATAATAGCTCCCTCTCCTTCCCAAAGCTCTGATTTAAAGTAATTTAAAAGTCATTTGAAAACTAAAGGTTCTGTATGACACCCACTTTCCAAAATGATAATGGGACTGAAATAATAGGTTTGTTTGCAATCACAAATCTTACTATGGTTAATGCATCAAACCATTGCTGGAAATTGCCTCAATACTATTTAAGTACTCTTCAAAGCAAAGGCACATAGACTGAAAGTTAAGAGGCTTTTTTCTTTATACATCTTTGGGTATGTGTTTATCTAACTTCAGTGAAAAAGACTTGGTAGATTTGCTTTTCTCATCTAAGCATGCATTATGAGCTAAATAAAAATTCTTCTGAGAAAAAGTCTCTTGATAATTGTGAAAGATGAGTTTGTCTTGTAAAGGTACTAGCACTGTAAACATGGCTATCAGTGTTTGATATGCGATACTACTAAAGAGTAATGTAATCTAAACCAACATTATGATGGCATTTTTAATCTGGTTGCAGGCCTTATGGGAAATGTTCAGAATAAGGGATTGAAAAAGATGACACAAGTTATTCCAAATCACAGGTAGTACTCAGTAATGACTTCTATGAACAAGTATATGAAAGGCATTATTACATCCAGTGGGAAAACAAATACAAAAATTACTGGATATGCCCCCAGTTTGCTGAAGTGTATTCAGGGGAGGCCAATAAGAGGCATCTCCATCAAACTGCAAGGATCTGAAAGGGAAGCAGACAAGCTGTTCTCTCAGATCTACCCTTTTAGAGGTGATTACTGAAGCTGAGTCAGCTCTTTTAGGTATTGGGAGCTGCTCTGTAGTCTCCCTGGAGCCTTCTCTTCTCCAAGCTGGACACTCCTAGCTCCCTCAGCTTGTCTCCATAGTAGAGGTACTTCAGCACTTTGATTACCTTTGTGGTCTCCTCTGGACTTGTTCCAACAAGTTAATGTCCCTGTTGTGGTGGGGCTCCAGAGCTGAATGCAGTACTCCAGGTGGGGTATCATTAAAGAGGAGTAGAGAGGGAGAATTTCCTCCCTATTAATCACATGGACCATATTTCAGATATTGGTTTCAATGCCTCAGTGCACATGCAGTAAGATTTAGGCTCAGTGGACATGCAGTAAGATTTAGGCTTTACTTACCCTGGAAATGAAAGTCAGCCTGCTTGTGCTGTTCACGCAGAAACTGGAGTTACATCCACTTTGCTCTATGGATAGTCTCTGCATGTTATTTCAACAACACAATTGCTTGTTAGTATTAGAGCAGGAGAATGCAATCTGTCTCCATGCAAGAAGCTAGCGGAACAAGCAATGAAAGAAAATAGCAGCCTGAGGAAGAGCAAATAAGCCTGGGCACACTGACCCCAGCTTACTCGCTCCATGCCTCTTCAAAGAGTACTTTCTTCTTCTCAAGTCACCACAGGGACAAGAGCAGAATAACCCACTGCTCCAGCAACATGAAAGTCAAGTTCTCTTCTTCTGCTTATTTTCTTGCATGCTGCTTGGAAAAGAAAAGGAGCTGTGGAACACTGCCAAGCGTCACTGCACAGAGGAGTCTCTAACTGGCACAGAGCCTGCATAATGTTTCCTACAACCTGTTTATTCTGATGGGATTCATCTTCCCTAACCTTCACTATCTAATAATTAGGCATCTAATCTAAGCCATTCATTATGTTCTCTCTGGATTTGATGCAAAGAGAGAGATTGGATGAATTGCCCTCTGGGGGTACTTGTCATTGTGTGTTGACAACAGAGTCAGTCTAAAAGACTGGCTTAGAATAGATAGCTAAATTTTTGGGAGCTAAAATTAAATTAGATGAATCCTAGCATCAGCTGCACTACTGTGACTGGCAGACTGACTTGGAGTAAGTCACAGATAGTTATGGTACTTTATATGCTTGACAGGAGCCAGTATACTTCTGGCCTTGGGATTGCTGTGTACATCTTTAGCCCACCAAAACACAGTTTAACATATTTCTCTGTATGTGATGGTTGGGGAAGCTAAGCAGATGAGCAAGCAAATCAGGAAACAGTGGCGCATGGAGTCTGATCATATGAACATGCAAGATAAATGCACAGTGAGGTAGATTGAAAACTGTCTCAGCTGCTGAGATCAAAGGACTGTGATCATCAGCATGAAGTTCTGTAGGAGGCAAGTCAATAATGCTGTGCCACAGGTGCCAGTATTGGAACTGATGCAATATAGTATTTTTATTAGTAACAGAGGTGACGGGACAGAGAGTGCCCTCAGCAAGTTTGGAGATAATAACAAATTTGGGAGAAGTGTTCGACCAGGTGGCTGCTCTGCTGCTCAGAGGGATTCAGTTGGCCTGGGAAAATGGGCAGAAAGGAAATCTAATCCTGCAGCTGGGAGAAATAACCCAAAGCACCAGTACTGATAATCTGAAAAGCAGCTTTGCAAAGAAGACCCATGGGGTCCTTGTGGACACCAAGTGGACCATGAAACAATAGTGTGTCAGAGTAAATAAAATTAAAAGCATCTTGGGCTTTATTATGATTAGCATCAGTAGCAGGTAGAGGGAGGTGATAGTTCCCCTCTATTCATCCCCAGTGAGACATATTGGGAGGGATGTGTCCAGTGCTGGTCTACTTAATACAGAAGTGGCATGGACACACTAGAGTCAGTACACTGAATTTCCATGGATAAAGCATTTCTCTCACAAGGAAAGGCTGAGAGCTGGGACAGTTCAGCAGGAAGAGTGAAAGTTGGGGGGAGAGATGTTATCAATGTGAATAAATACCTGACTCAGGGCGGGGGGAGCAAAGATGACATATTTAGGGTGCTCTTAGTGGCACCAAGTGAAAAGACAAGAGGTAATGGGTGCAATCTGAAGTAGAGGAAATTCCATTTGAACTTTTTTTCCGTAATATATTTACTTCAAGCACTGGAACAGGTTGCCCAGACAGGATGTGTAGTCTTTGGAGACATTTAAAATCCATCTGGGCACAATCCTGGGTAACCTGCTGTAGTTCTGAGGAGATGGGCTTGACAGGATGTTCTCAAGAAGTTGCTGACTACCTTAACCATTCTCTGTGTCTTGAATCTCCTTGCTACACAAAGAATCAGCTGAATGTGATATTTTGTAAAAATTAAATGGTTTTGATGACAGTTTTATGGAGTATCGTTCTACAGAGTGTAGACATTCACAGTTTCCTTTCAGATGCTTTCTGATAATTTCTAATTTTTCAAAAGCAGGGTAGAGCTGGAGGATGAAATCCTTATCCATATGTCACTAAAATTGATGCACATAATGCAAAAGGAATCGGAGATAGTTGTTTAAATAATAAATTTACTAAAAATAAGGGATATTTTTATCAGGGGAAAAAATATAAAAACAAACACTACAGATTCCTTTCAGATCTAGAATTTGAAATCTAGACATTATTGTCTGAATTCAGGCACACTTCCAGAATGCAATTCAAATAAATTAAGCCTCTCCAGAATAAAAATATTCATCTCAGAAAGTTAGATTTTTGCAGATAGCACTTTGATGTGTGGCTTCCTTAAATATTTGCAGTTGGTAGATGGTCAGTTAGGCCTAAAGGTATTCCAGTCGATTCTGAACATTGAAAGGAGTTGTTGATGCTGATTATTTATGTTCTCCTCAGATACTTTTGTATTGTACAGTATGGGTTAGCTGCCTGAATAGGTATGGTGAATTACTTCAGGAGACATATTTCTTCTTCTGTTGACTGTAGAGTGTACCCTAAGACACTAGGGGTCTAGATGCCTACAGTTCACTTAATTCAGTGATTCATTTAAGACCTCAAGATCTGGCCTGAGGGATTTTTCCTCAGTAAATTTTAGGTCAAGACTAAGAGCCACTTCCTTTTCTAGTTCAGTCCTTATGCATTCATTTTAATTCATTTAAGTCTATAGAAATTAATATATAATACGCATTAATGGTGAATAATTTCTTTCTAAGTATAGCTGTGGCTCTCATGTTTGAATTCTTATTTTTATAGGGTAAGAACCCTTTTAATTACATATTGCATGCATAATTTTAAAATAATTATATAGCAAGTAGATTAAGCTCTTATTTACTTCTCATGCCTGAAGATCTAATTTAACAATTACTTAATATTCACCTAATGCAACACTGTCTTATCAAATCCATGCTGAACAGCAAAGACCTTTTTATTTTCTTTAAAATGTTCACAGCTTTGTAAGTGAAGAATAGAATTTTCAGTCATGTATAAAGCACCTATTCATTAGCTATTATAATTTAGCTTGGGTTTTCTTAAGAAAATATATGTGACGTGTTGACTGATGCTGACACTGACTAAAATGATAGAAGTATCTCTCCGTATGTAGTGTGTGTGGGGCATGTATGCTTCTAGGCACAGGAAGGAAACACATCCACCACCAAGAATGTCCATCATCAGACAAGGAGGTGACCAAGTCTTTGCCCTTTGAATCATTGTCCTGGGTTCAGCAGTAGCAGTCATTTTTCTCCTTCTTAGTAGCTGGTGCAGTGCTGTAGTTTTGACTTTTGGCCTGGGAACAGCACTGATAACACCGATGTTTTTAGTTGCTGCTCAGTAATATTTAGTCTCACAAAGGACTTTCTGAGTCTCATACTCTGCCGGGGAGCAGGGGAAGCCGGGAGGGAGCAGAGACAGGATGCTTGACCCAAACAAACCAGAGAGGTATTCCGTACCACAGCACATTATGCTCACTATATAAACTGTGGGCAGTTAACCAGAGGGATAGATCACTGCCCAGGTTGGGATAGGTATGGTTGGTGGGTGGTGAGTGTTTGTATTCTCTTCCCTTGTTTTTTCCCTTATCATTATTATTGCTGGTGGTAGCAGTAGTGATTTGTGTTATACCTTAGTTACTGGACTGTTCTTATCTCAGCCTGTGGGAGTTACATTCATTCATTCCTCTTCCTCATCCCTCCAGGAGTAGTGGTAAGGAAAGAAGGGGGCAGTGATCGAGTGGCTGCATGGCTGACTTGCCAACTGGGCTTAAACCATGACAATTACTAAAAAAATTCCCCTCTGGAGGGATTATTTCACTGATATAAGGGGTGAAGAGAATAAGCAGCAGTTTTGCTAGTAATCACCTGAATAGGACAAACCATCTCAAATGGAGTTTACATTTCATGAGGCAAATGCCGAATGTAGGAGACAATGTTGGCGATCAGTCAAAAATAAAGCTGAGCAACATTTCTTCTCTGCTGATCTACAGATCTGAGGCCTTTGCACCTTCAAATCATCCTGCAGGCTGTGCCTGAAAGATGCATTTAAGTCTCCATAGGACTGGAAGGAAAAACTAGTAAAGTAGCTAAGAAATGTAAATTTCCAGCCATTTATCCCTGGAAGATTAGCACCTACTGTGAAAAGTAAAACACCAAAGCCCCTAAGTATCTTTGGGGCATCAAATGTTCAAGTGATGACCAGAAATCATAATTCCTTGTTTTGGGGGCTTTCTGCCAGATGATCTATAGACAAACAAAAGTGATTTACTGCTCTTATCTCATATCTTACATTCCTGTTTTAGGTTTCATGGCAGTTACCATGATGTTGTACTTTAACAAGACTTTTGTACTTGCTCTGAAACCTGAAATTGCCTGCTCTCCTAATTAAGATTACACACTTGCTCATGGATAAGCACCTGTTCCTGTTTCATATGGGTCAAGTGTAAACTATTTGTTTATTACCTAAGGGCATGTATAATATTTATACAGCTATATGTATGTGGCAAGGTCTTTGTTCTGAGTGTTTCAGAGTTTCATTGATGTCTACTAAGCACCCTAAGATTTCTTTGAAACAGGCAGATGCATTCTTTTTCGAAGTCAGCTACATGTGTCAGAGAGTTCAAGTAAATAGACTTAAAAATGAAAAAGGAAAATGTAATCATTAACACAAATAGGATACAGAATTTATACCTTAATTATGTTTTGATTCTAACCAGTCCTAGAACTGATGAACAGACCTCACCTATTTTCATTATTTATTTGCATTTGCTGCAAGTTAGGTAGCTGGATCAACCTTTAAACCAGGTGATATGTATTAGTAACATCTATGAGCACAAGGACCAGTTTTCTTACTAGACTGGAGTTCATAGTTCAGATATATGTTTTACCTATAGATAACCTACTAAACCAAGATTCACTGTCAGATGTTAAAGAGGAACAACCTAATCAACTAATTAATTCAAGGTTTGTCTTTTCAAAGAGGAATTTAGATTCTGGTGATATGTGACCATACCTTTAAGCCTTGAATAAATAACCATGAATTGTTAAAAACCAAAGCTATTCCATTTCTTTCCTGCAACCACAAGATTTGTTAGCTCAGTTGTTTGTGCAGGCTAAGCTTCCCAAATCATGTATTCTAGAAACAGAGGGTATCCCAAGCATTCAGAGCAGGAAGCACAAGCTAATTTATAATAGGATTAACTTTGTCCCACCACTCTCCCTGAGGCTTTGCTGAGTTTTCTGTGGTAAGATCTCTAGTGCAGCTGCTCTGTTTGATTGCAATTCTGTCCATGTCACCTCTCTGCTGCAAGGCAGGCAGTGTTTTTGTGCTTGTTTGGGTTTGTTTACCCCAGTCATCATACATAGCCACCTCCACAATAGATGAATGTCTCTTAGAAATGCTATAGGAAACAGGCAATATTCACATAGACTTCTTTGGGAGGCACAAGGACTGCCTCTCTCATTTCATGTATGTCACTGAAATATTAAAGTGGGTCTATGCAAAGAAAATCCAGCCTTGGAGGCTATTGAGCATGTAATGCTCGGACCTGCTTACTTGATTTTACCTACAGGTGTAACGGGCAGAGAGGGATTTAGTCAGAGATTAAACCAAATAAATTCAACTAACCATTCAGATAGTCACATTAGATGTGTGTTTCAGTTACCTTCAGTGCTCAGCAAATATCTAGGTCTGCTTTAGTTGCCTACACCTTTGTGTCTGTTTGCAATACCATTGACTATGTTGCTTGACCATAAGAGTAAGAAAACCTGCACCCTGATTAGAAGTCTAGAGAGTGCTTCAGAACTGCTGTTCCTCTTTAGCATGTTATTCTTACAGTGGTGACAGAAAAAGATTCACATCTGAAAAATATCTTGGTGTCTTCAACCTGTCGCATCCATGATAGGTGCTTTTTAACCTTTGAACATGTGGTGCTGAAAGCTTGTTTTGTTTTATTTTTCTTTGCTTTTGTGCAATTCTGAAAAAAAATGCCAAAGAAGAATTGGGATGCCAATATTCTTCACAGCATATTTCCTGACAGCAGAATCTTACCACAGGTGAAAATAAAAAATACTCCATTTGGATAAAAACAATAACATGCCTGGTAAAATTTTGAAGAACTGGCAAATAACAGCACAGTGTGGTCATACTTCAGACCTCTCTTTCTTTTTTCTGTATTAGATCATAAAAGTTTCTGGCAAGGAACATATATTTGTACTTTGTTACTAACCAGAGGTATTAATTATTAATTTTTGGTTCACCAAACCTAAATCTCTGTGAAAAGTTTTATCTTTTCTTATCATGTATGTGATAAAGACACCATAAAGCAGTCGTCAACCCATTGTGTAAACCCTTAACTCTGAACACTAGTGTTTCTCTGTAATGGCCTTAGAAGAACAAGTAAAAAGTCTGTAAGAAATGTACAACTGAAGACTCTTTGTCAGAGTTTTTGATTACCATATTAATCATATCTATTCCTAAATCCTAGAGTGTCATAAAAAGACCAAAGGTTTCTGGTAGCCTTTTGTTATTGACACCTGGGCTTAATGGCTTATTTGAGGCACTTTAAGAATATTTGCTCTGGTCAGATGGAAGTTCTGCCTAATTCAGCATTGTGTCTAGCAAAGTTTAAAAGTAGCAGAGCAAATATAACCTTGTCCTTGTCTTGATGAGTTTTTTCAGCTTCTGACAATCAGCCATTTAGGGAAGCTGGTATTTCTCCTTATACAAGGAAAGCAATTATGTATTGCTTGAATTCTGCAGTTCAGAGGCTGAGTCTCCCATGTCTGTACAGAATAGGATTTGCCTTTGGCTGTGTCTTGAAACCATCAGGGAGAGAAAGAATCAAAACCAATTCTGATGTCAAATGTTTGCTGTCTTTTTGTTTCCCCTTGCAAACTAAGTTAACAGCTAAGATTGTCAGTAGCTGGTTATCATAGAAACATAGTTATTTTCATTATACGTGTATTAGCATTATCACTGTGACTGAACAGACACTTCGTTCTTTCAGAATTTCTAATTAAAATGTAGTGTGAATGAACTGCCCATACTGCTGAGGAATCTAAGACAGGAAAATGAGTGTTCCTGGAATAAATGAATGTATTTATTACGCTACTTAAATGAGAGCAATTAGGCTTGGAATGAAGTGTGAAGTCGTCTGAGCACACATCTTTAATGTATCTCCCCCTGAACTTTTTGGGAATGAAGCTTAGAAACACACTGAAATTTCATGGGCTCATGACTGAGAGAAAGAAGGTTTTATCTTACTTGAGAAACAGGAGGCAAGAGTTGACATGACACAGGAAGGGTGCATCATTACTGACTTACAACTTGTTTAGACCCAATTAATGTGGGTGGAAAAAAAGAATCTTGTTCATCAGGAATCAGGATAAGATTCCCTTAGATTTAGGAAAGCTCTGTTAGGGTTATGTCCCCTATTTGGGCAACTTCAGAACAGCATGATGTATTGTCTTGCTGTGAATCCAATTAAATTTTGCTGGTGACAGTGAATTGTAAAGTTATGCTTGTTATTTTTAAAAAAAGAGAACTTGCAAAACTCACTCTCTCCAACCCAGCATGAAGAATTTCTTCCTTAATTTTCTCTACCCACTACTTGTCATTAGAGAACCTCCGACTTTAATTACAAGTTGAGGGTCACAGCTGCTGCCTGACCGATGGCTCTTCCAACTTTCATTTGAAGGGTTGAAAAGTAGCAGTTGCTACTAGGAGACGCTGTCACGAAAGCCAGCTTCCAAGACTTCTACTTAGAGTATGTTCTTTTCAGAGTAAGCACAGAGGTAGCAACATGCTAACCATCAGTATCTTACCTACTGACACCACATCCACTTGTGAAAATTCATCTTCTGACCAGCTATTTGGGGACACCTGATGTTCTTCTTTGAGAACAGCAGTCTTAATGACAGAATGGGACTCTTCCAGTCATCAGGACTGATCTCTGATGTGTTTCAAAGGCATGTATGTGAACATTTCCAAGCTTGGAAATTTTCACTTGGGATGAGTGGGAGATTCCTGAAATTTGGTGGTGGTCACTACACCAAGCAGGACCACAATGGATATGGCTAAATTTTTGTACAGCAGAGAGACTGCCTTTGTCAAACATACACTTTGCTGTTTTCTAGGGCAACATATCTGATGCTGAGGCAAGATGTGAAGCACACACTTCCTCTTGTTCCACAAAATTTTCATTTAAAAAGGCTTTTTGTTTTGGGCCCTAAGGGCAGTCTCAGAGTTGCCTAAAATAAGCTACAATTAAAAAGAACATTTTTTGAGTATATCTTATTTTTTAGATTTGTCCACAAAACTTAGCGAGCTATCTAGATTCAGCCTATCTACAATGTCAGAGCTGCAGCTGATAAAAGCTGAAGTTCAGACCAACACATCCTAGTGGTCATTGATTTGAAAATGTGATGATGAAAATGTGATAATAAACGTGGTGCTCTGTTGTACAATTATAATAGTTCATTGGGGTAACCCACATAACCTATTACCTGAAATTATCATGTTCACTGGGCCACTTTTATCAACATTGCTTCAAACTATTCTCTTTCAGCTCAGTCTTGCAAGATATAGTTCTGTACTCATGTGAACAATCATATTAAGTTTACATACAATTTTAGTCCTAACAGCTAGTGTCATATTTTTTAACAACATGGTTTATTGTAATGTAGCTAATACATAAAAAGTGCAGCAGAGAACATGTCTTCTCCTGAGTGAAGAATGGTGCTTTGAAAAAAAGTTGCCTAGCTATTACCTGAAACACTGAAGTGTGACTTGAAAGATCTAATTATGGATTTATTCCTGGATTATTCTGACTAAGTCATTTTTCTTTCCTATCTGTAAAATGTGGGTCATAATATAGGCACCTTCATCTGCAGATCTCAAGGCCTTTCTCAAGTATGAATTATTCTATTTTAATTCAGTTCTATGAGACAAATTAATGCCTTAAGAGTATCTTTTGAGCATTGAAGGTGAAAAGAGACACCAATTTCTTTTGATTTGGAAGGCAAGAAAACACAACCAGCCCTCCACAGAATCAGACTGTTTAAAGTATGCAACTGTCAAAGACTGATATGCTGAAACTCATTTGCTTCAGGGGGATTTTCATGAATTTTGTTATTCCAAAAGTACTTAGACAAAACTCTGAGATGAGAGAATTTATAGGCAAGTAACATTTTTATTTTTCTTTTTTTTCTTTTAGGTAATCAAAAGGATATCTGAACTCATTTCTAAGAACAAAGAGGTACACAGTACCATTAAAATCTTGATGCTACTGTTCCTAGTAATGACATTTAGCAGAGTATTCAAAGCAAGCTTACTTCTAAACACAGTAAATGCACTGGGTCAGGTAAATGCTATGATTCAGTGAATACTGAGGTTTTCATGGTACCTATGGTAACATAAGGAGCACATGAGGAAACAGGCACCAAAGAGCTCAGTTTTTACACAGCATGTAAATAAGGGCTTATTTTTCATTTTCAGCTCAGCTTTCCTTATGTCCTCAATCAACACTGTTTAAGAAAAGGAAGAATTTTAAACCCAAGGTTTTCTCAGAATCAGTTGTTTACCAGCAGAGCTCGGCTTGAGAAAAAAGTCCAAGCAAGGAAGTTCTTGCTGGAATGATTAATGCTGTCGTGGTTTAACCCCAACTGGAGCAGCACAAATGCAATGACAAAATTATAAGCATCTGGCAAGGTCTTACAGGATCTCTTTGGCAAGACCAGTCTAATATTTGTGTTCCAAGCACTGAAGGAAGATAAACCTTTTGCTATCTTATCAAAAGATCTTGGTCTCAGCTTTACAGTTAATCATCACAATATAGACAGGGCAAAGTCCCAAGCCGAAAATACTGCAGCTGAGGCTGATATATAGAGAAAGGGTTTTATACAAATTCAGAGTTATTGGTATCCTACAGCTCACCCTTGGGCTGTGAGTTTGCAGATTGACAAGTTTCTTAGCTTTGGTGCTGAATGTAAGCAACAAAGAACTTTTTTGTAGCAATTTCCTCATCTGGCAAATGGGTTTAATGATACTTTTCCTCTTGCTCTTCTTTCATCTGTGATAATGAAATGGTTATATGGTGTCAATATTAAATCACTTGGATAGGATCAGGGTTTTTGACAGGCAAATAATAAGTCTTATGCATTTACAAAGTGACCATGTCATAGTGTTATCTTTCTTCCTGAATGATCATCCAATTATTATTTTTTAAAATGCCCTTAATGGAAAAGGGGGACAAATGTTTCAGCTTGGGACCTCATTTCAAGGTTGCATATTGTACAAAAATTCACTATGAAAACCCTTTTGTACCAACTGTAATTAGAGATAATTGCCAGCAGTATAGCAGTTCCTTTTCAGGAACTAGTCACAGGATTTTATCACTGCTTAAAAGGCCCATCACATGTGTCTGCTTGCATATTTTTATAGCAAGGACCTATACAGTTTTGCTTAAGGATATGAAAGGATAATTTACAGCCTGGCTGAGTACAGTGTACCTGCAAATATGCAGTGTGAATAGCCCACTTTAGCTCTGATGCTTGGAAAGTAAGAGTGCTCTTGTTGCATAAAATTGGATTGTGCCTGATCAAATTAATTCAGCTATTGATTCTGTCTCATGGGATCTCAGGAAAGCAACCTTACTCACTGTGTAATGTGAATAAAGCTACTCAGTTCTTATACTATCAATTTGCATTGAATGGAAGAGACAGACTGTACACCCAGAGCAGCTTGTGAAGATAACCCGATTGAGGATTTTGAGTTTGATCATGATTAGGAGATGACTTCAGCTCTCATATATTTGTACCACCTGCAATAGAATATTAACTCCTTTTTTCCTGCCTGTCTTTCACATACTAGGTATGGTATGAAATCCTTTAGCATATCCTGAAAGTGTATATATGACATACGCTTTTACACATACAGACACAAATGCAAATGATCTGTATCGATTTCTATATGTGTGCATATATATATTATCATGCACAGAAGTACACTGCATTTTTGCTTTTCCTGGATCTTCAAAGTAGTTACACATCAAACCAGTCTCTTACAGTCATGAAAGTTAAAAAAAAAAAAAATGTTAGCTTGTATGGGATTCGTGTCACAGCTTTTGATGGATATGTAGACATTCAGATCTGCATTAGCCATCCCAGGTTCTCATTCTTCTCATTCTAACCAACTCTTTGGGTTATAATGCACTCTGGGGACCAATTCATATGTCCTATTGTAGACTTTATGTATCCCCAAACTGCCTTTTATGTTCCTTCCATTATAGAGGGACCCAGGAGTCACTAGATCAAAGGTAGACACCTGCACTGCACATGTCTGCATTTAGCCAGATGAGTCCCATCCCCTGTTATTCTAAAATGCATATGGAGCCAGACGAGGCACAGGAGCAGACAGGTACACAGAATACAAATTAAGAATACAAATTAATTTGTAGCTGAAATATGGAGTACCAAGCTCAGATAACTTGATGTACATAACATAGGAATTTAAAGACAGAATCAAGAGCAAACTTGGCATTGCTCTGGATCACTCTACAAGGTCTTATTTACCAACTACAATTACCATCAGTGTAATTAAAGCAGCAATTAATACCAAAGAAACAACCTTAAATAACTTGACCTAGGTAAACCATAGAGTCATTATTCTGGTTCAATATTTGTCTTGTTTACTTTGGAGGAGTAATTAAATGCCATCTTTTTCCTGTTAGCTGTATCTTAAAGAAAAGACTATAAAAAATTATCTTGAGAAAACCTACTACAAATGAGTGTTCAAGGAATATATAGTACAAGACCTCACATGAAAGATAAAGCTACAACATGTGGGTATTATCACAGGTATTGGCCACAGTAAGGTGAGATTTCATATATATATATATCCTTTTATCTTTGCCCTTAGGAAAGATCAAAGGAAGTTCGAGTTATTTCTGTTTCTGCTCAGCGCTTTGTAAGTTGTGCAAATATTTTGCCTAATGCAGTGTTATAGTCCTTTGGGAACTGGATTGAGTCCGCTGAACACATTGCTCATGATCATTTTACCCATGTGTTACAATCTTGGTTAAAGAACAAATTCTTTAGCCTATTATTGTAACAAGCCAGAAGCCAAAAAAAGCAGCAATTAAGCAGGAAATGAGTACACTTATTTCAAATGCTTTTACTTAAGATTTTTAAGAAATTAAGTCCTGAAAATTTAGCCCAAACATTCATGTGTTTGTTATTTCAAGAGGTATTTCTATCATGACTTTGGGAGGCTGAGAGTACGACACTCCTGGAAGTTTATGACTGGCAAGTCCCGATTCCCACCTTTAATTAACCCTTACATAAACTGCTTGTGCAAGGAATGTCATTAATATTCATGCCATCCTAATGCTGGCAGTGGCTATCTTCAGTCTTCACAAAGTATTGCACAGCAAAGGGAAAAATGGAACCTGAACATTATAGTTCTTACAATTAAAGAGAGTAAGTGGTAATTGTGATAAAAACTTCAGGAATAGTATGCATTTGACTTGACAGTTCATGGTAAATATTCCATAACAATAGCAGAAGCCATATTCCTACTTTGTAAAGAAAGCAAAGATTATACAGTGATAGAAAGAGGGAGAACTCCTCAAGTAAATCTGATTCCTATGTCTACAATGACATGAGTTTATCCCAGCTGAGGATCAATACCTGGACGTGAACACTGCAAGCATTAAGTAACTGCCTCAGTTTAATGAAATGCAGAATGCAATATACTGAGAAATAAGAAGTATCTTGATGTAGTTTCAACAACTGGAGGAGTAAAATAAAGAAATAATCTTCAGGTTTATACAATATGACCAATGTTAAGGTTGACTATATAAATGTTCCCCACACACTACTAGTCACCAAAGAGATTTAGAAAGGAAAGAATAAGAATCTTCATTATAAGGAGGCTTTGCAAAATCCATTTTCTTTCCTACTTTGCACATTCTGTGGTGTCAAATATTATGATTCAAATCCTGAACAGCCAATTCTGCTTGTTACGACACTAGCTGTATTCCAAATCCTCTTTATTCCTATCAGTAGCAGGCTTAATATTCTTGAAATATATACCTCTTGTTTAACGATGATTAAAGCTGGCCAATGTATTTAATGAATAGTGGGGACTGGTAGATACACAGCAGGACTGCAGAAGCTTCCTTTCCTTAGGAAGCATCTTATCTTTCATTTTCTAACTTAGTGGTTTTGTGCAGGTTAAAATGGAATCGAGAGCATATTTTGTTATGAATAATAAAAAGAGAAAAGAGGTGTGTAATTAGGCTAATATTATATGTCTCTACTTATAAGCAAATGCATGTGTGGAAGTCCACTGACTTGCTAGTGTGGGTCTGTTTGAGTGTGTCATTACAAATATCTCACCTGAGCAAGAACAGTTTTCTAAAGGCCAAGTGAGGAGATGGCTGAGAAACAAGACAGATTTTGTAAGTCTGCCAATTTCTTTCAGCCATGCAAGCTTTGCAAGAACAGCTCCTGTTTTTGAAACCTGACGTTTCAGACCCACACACAGCTTTTGCGCTGGTCAGTGTTAGACCAACTGCTCTGCCCAGCCTCCCCAGGGCAGAAACATCTGCAGAAGGTACTGTTTAATCAGAATAAAAACAAAAATGGAAAATCAAAGCCTGTCAGCTTATCTGCTGCTCCTTCTTCCTCCTCATCTACTCATCCCTTCTGCAAAGTTTTCTCAGTGCAGCAACTGTGTCAAACTAAGTGTGCCAGCTTAATAGGGGAAGAAAGTTTTAAAGCATTATCTGATATCCAGGTGGTTCCAGCCATTTAGGATGTAAACCCACATCCTGGAATGTTTGTGGAAAAATGTTTGTTGGTGGTATAAGGGCATGAGGATATATTTGGCTGGCAGTGGCTTCACAGAACAACTCTTTTTGTTTGGTTGTTTTTTTGTTGGTTTTGTTTGGTTTTGTGGGGTTTTTTTGTTTAATGTATTGTATGTTTTATTGCAGGCTGGATTCCATGGAGTTTCACATTAACGTAGTTTTCATAAGGTAGAACAGAAGCTTCCAGATGAATACAGGAAAATGTTAAAGGGTTTACATTTGTATTATCTTTACCTTCCTCAGTGGTGATGACATACAAATACTACAGGTGGCTTGTATATTTTAGAGCAGAAAGGGAGATTTTATCTTTAAAGTGCATATGCATGACTTGACAGTACTGGGGATCAAAGAGCTTTTACCCAGCTCTCACTGTAGCTGTTCCAGAAGCTTTCAAGGTTCTTGATTTATTTAGGAACTAAAGTTGGTTGCTAACTTCGAGTAGGTACTGAGGAAAATAATTCTGTTCAAATACAAATTCTGTTCAAAAGTTGCAAATTTACTGCAGATTACTGTCTAGATTAACACCCAACAAGAACAGATATTTCTGTTCCACAGTCATTTCTTCACTGTAGGTTTGTCTGCTATACCACTTCTTGTTTGCTACAAACAATACAACCAAACAAAAAACTTTTTAGTCAAAATTTAATATTTCCTTTATAACTAAGGCTGGCTTGCAATCTTTGCAAAAATTTAAGCTTTCCTTGGGAAGTGGGGGAAGAAGGGGGAAGGTGAGGGAAACATTCTAAAACAGGAGTAGTTGATAAAGCTTCTATAGTTCATGAAGTGTGAAAGATAAATCCAGAATATTCGTTTTCATCTTAAACACATGTACAGTGAGAAAAAAAATCCCTTTGGAGATGCCGTTGTGTCCCTACTGACTACTAAATTGGACAGCTATATTGAAGGCATCTATGTAAAAGCTATGTTTTTCCTTTTGACCTTACCTTGCTTTCCCTTTACTTCACTCCCCTTCCTTTCCCTCGGTGTTTCCACCTCATCGGCAAAAGGGATTGTGAAAAGCTACACTTAGCTTTGAGGGGCTACCTAATGAATCAGAAGTACACAAAAATAAAGAATCAAATGTGTCTCATAACTGGAGCTAACGGGGTTTGTGAATGTGGATATATTTGTTCAAAATTATTTCACTGAAGTCCTTTTAACTTTTTCGAGACCTCCTGAACTGTTAAGGTAGCCTTATGATTATCAGATGCTTGGCTGGAATATGGCACATGGTGGACAAACACCTTCAAGGAATTATAAAGAAAAAAAGCTGCAGTTTATTCTGGTGTGGGCAAGGTGCACAACTTACTATCTCTAGTCTTTCCTGAGCTGCATCTTTCCATTGCTAAACTACCACTACCAATTTTATTAAATCAAAATGGGTTTGTAACTGGGGTGGTTTCTGGTCATTTACTCTCCTTCCCATCCGCAACTGTCACTATCCTAGCCAAGTTCCATCCTGAACTTTAAATGTATTTCTTTTTCATTTATGGGAAATAAATAATAACCTGAAAAAAACAGATGAGCAGAGAATTATGCCTGCTGTGAGCTGCATGAAGGAACCACAAAATGAAACTTTGGTATTAGTGTTTTCCATAAAAAATGACTGTAATGATACCTTCTGGCTTTAAATTGAGCATATGTGTTACTACCACAGCTACAGAAAATTGAACATTCACTAAAACCATCTTCTTAAAAAGAAACATTTTTGTTCCCTTAGTAAGTCCAGGTACAGATACTGCTTCTGTGTTACAATATAAAAAAAAATCCCAAAATAAAAAGAATTTGGTTTGTGCTACAGCCAGAGATAAAGATTTCTGGGTATCTGAGCCTCCTTTTGCTACCTGCCTGTAAACAACTGTAATGATCTTGAAGGTTTGATAGCTTAATCTTTAGGGAATAGTAAAGGTGAAGGGAAAATGTCAGACTCTGACAGTAATTGCATAAGTATGATTAAGCTAAACTACTGAATGGGTGCCTATGAACTTTGATTGTGGTACAGATAAGGAAAAGAAAATTATTTTCTGCTTCAGAGGAGCACACAGGAAAAATATATTCTAATTTTTGATATATCAAATGACAGAGCAATGATACCTCAGCATTTTATTTATACAAATACATTGGGATTTGGAATCAGATGAAGGAGAATATTTTCATTGTGCATTATTGTCCTGGGTTCAGCAGTAGCAGTCATTTTTTCTCCTTCTTAGTAGCTGGTGCAGTATTGTGTTTTTGACTTTCGGCCTGGGAACAGTGCTGATAACACCGATGTTTTTAGTTACTGCTCAAATGTTTAGTCTAACCAAGGACTTTTCAGTCTTATGCTCTGCCAGGAAGGAGGGGAAGCCGGGAGGAAGCAGAGACAGGACACCTGACCCAAACTAACCAGGGAGGTGTTCTGTACCACAGCATGTCATGCCCAGTATATAGACTAGGGGGAGCTACCCAGAAGGTCCAGATTGCTGCTTGGGCCAGGCTGGGTATTGGTCAACAAGTGGCGAGCGCTTGTATTCTCTTCCCTTGTTATTTCCCTTATCATTATTATTATTGGTGGTGGCAGCAGTGCTTACTGTTATACCTCAGTTACTGGTCTGTTCTTATCTCAACCCCTGGGAGTTACAGTCTTTCAATTATCCTCCCCATCCCTCCGGGAGTTGAGGGGAGGAAGGGCGAGGGGAGTGAGAGAGCGAGTGCCTGAGTTAAGGCTGGGCTTAAACCATGACAATTATCCAGAGTCATTAAGGCTATAATTCAATCTGCTATAATAGAAAAAAAAAGAAAAATATGAATAAGAGCGATGCTCTATGTGTGTACATAAATGCAGCCGTACATAATGCTAAAATACAGCAGTCCGTACGAGCAGTAAGTCATGATTATTTTGGAAGATGTAGAAAGACAGCAGAGACGTGGGTTGTTTTCCCATTTCTACTCTATTCTAGAGGGAGATGGGAATACTTAGTTCAGCTTAGCAGTGTTTTCATCTGTCTTTGATTCAGTAGTGCTGTCACGTACTTGACCTCTTGGGTCCAGATCCACAACTAGTATAATTTGACCCAGCACCATTGATTTTACTGGAATCACACCAATTTACTATGTTGGAGGACTGGGCCTGCACTGACTTTCTTTTTCTTACTGTAGCAGTTTGTAGTATCTTACTTCTTCTTGTCTTGACTGGGTTTTTTTTCCCCTTTTTTTATGTGCTTGAGTGGGGTGTTTTTTTGTTTGTTTTTTTTTTCTTGATTTTCATTGATGGGTTTTTGTTTTGGTTTGGTTTTTTTTTAATTATGTTCTCTCTGCTTATTAACCCTATTGTTTGAAGACAACCAATGCAACAAAGGTTTACATGTTAGGTTTGGCTTTCTGATGTAAATGTTTAGGCTTGACTGAGGCCACCAGGGAATGACTTTACAGAGCTAAAAATTGTTCATTGGGATCTGTGAAAAAAAGTGATGGCCTTAGAATAATTCAAGTAATACTTATCAACAGAATTCCCAACGGCTGGTAAAGAACAGAATACACTCTCTACAATTGAAATATCATAACAACCCGTAGTTTTGCCCTAACTGAGCAGTTTTGTATGTGCTGCAATGCTCAGGATAAAGTATTTCATATAAAAGTGCAAGAAAATCTGAAGCTGACAAGTGCAGCACAATGTCAACTGTCCAAAGAGGTCTTGATGTTTTTCCTGGAACACATTTATCTATAACTTGTTCTTAGCCTTTTCAGTTCCCACTTCACCAGCAAAGGGCAGCTAAACTGAGAAAGAGTAGAGAAAGCGCAGAACTGTTTGCTAATCTATGTAAAATCTACTCCAATAACGCTCTTTAATTTTGATTTTACAATAAAAAGAAATTTCCAGAGGGGAAGCTGGTAAAATGTGAGAATAAATCCAAGAAGTATCTGTCATGAAGGCTGACTCAAGAGGAAAACGACAAAGTATATTTTTCATGGGAGAAGGGAAATAGGTAGTCCTGTCTTGGGATGGAATAGTCCTACTTTCTCTTCTTTCCTTTTTTCTCCCATTTCTAGGGCTGAGGACTACTTTGGAGTTTAATACCTGACAGCCAAAAGCCCTGGAACAAAACAGAAAAAAAAAATTTGTTGGACCAAATTTATTTGTAGGAGCAATGTTCAAAATTAGCTGATCATGTGACAATGTATTTTTCTGTCATTAACAAATCCTCAGGTGGCTCTGAAGGAGTATTGTTTTTTTCTTCATCCAAGCAATATCTCAAGATATGCTCCTATATATATGCTATAACCCAAGTTAGGAATTCCAGCATGATTTTGCTGGCCAGGGCCTAAGTTTCTTTTACAAAGATACAATTAAAAATATGCTTTCAGCTATTCTTTAAAAGACATGTAGATATTTGTCATCGGTCTCTTTCTAGTCAGTATGGAGGAGGTAAGAGTTGTTCTATTCCCTTGCTGGAAGGTCTCGATTTTACAGGTCAAGGTGTGTTATTGTTTGTGGGTTTAGGTTGGGAGCTCTTTAGCTCCTTTCCCAGATGTTCACTACCTGAATTAATGCATGAAATGGATTATGTGAGGCTGTAATGTTGCTGCGATTTTCAGATGGCTCCTGTAAGTACAGAGCCCTGCAAAGCAGCATATGGTTTGTAGATGCTACCGATTCAGAGAAATCTCCAGGAACTCGTCAACAAAGTTTTAAGTTGACAAGCAGGTATTCTTTATTGTGGTGCTGGGAGACACAGGGGATCACTCCTCAAAGCATGTCTCTACCAAGCATCAAGTACGCTGTGATTAAACTGTTGTTAAACATACATATTCATTAGATTACATACATTACATCATACTTTTATAGAATGCCTCCTGTATGTACACAAAAATGTGGTAGTGGGCTTTCAGACCCCTGGTGATTATTTCTTCATCACTTTGTTTTAGGATCATTGTCATATCAGTAACCACCAGGCAGTTCTGGCAAAGTTTATCTTAGTAATTTCCTTTTCTCTGTAGTTGCTAACAAAGCCTAACATTCTTGGAGTTACTTATTTACAACCCTATTCTTTAATCAACCCCATTCTTCACTACGTAGTGCCTCTGCCTATTGCCTTCATAGGGATCTTTAATATGAAAACTTCTTTTTCACTCATAGCTTACCCGCTGGGTCTGGCATGTAGAAGATGCAGGAGAAATAATTCCCTGCTTCATGGCCAGTGTGTCCACTGCAACCAGCAGATACATGGTGAGGAAACATGAGACATAAGGAGAAGGACATTGTATGATCCTTCCATATAAAACATTGGATTTACTGTCTCTGTTGTCTTTCCCTTGGGTAGGATTTCCTACACTGCTAATCAGACCTAGAAGCATATAAGCTTTTTTACCCCAAGGCTTCCTTGACCATCCGTGGGGAAAAACGGGTAGTTGTGCAGCATGGCTCATCTCACCTAAATGTCTAGTTAGATGTCTAGCTGAAGATGAGATGAATTGAAGCTTAGTGTCAATTGGCTGAACTGATTAGATCTTCTTGAAGGAGCCTTGGGGGCCTAACTGAGGCAGAAATGCCTACTTTGCAGGTGCTTATGAATACTAAAAGTTAAATCCTTTGTAATAGACCTTTTACTTTCACAGATAGGTAGACTAAGCTTTTTAGCCCAGAGCCTTCTGTTTGTTTTTTTTTTTAATTATTAAGAATTCTGCTTTCAAGGTCGTGTTGCTCCAGGAATTTCTCTCTTTTCATATCCTCACCTAGAACTGCAATTTTTTTCTGGTGGACTCATAATTATCTCCACAGCAACTAATGGTGATTCTCAAACAAAGGATTGTTATTTCAGTTGAAAAATAAGCAGCAGAAGTAGGTACATGACTGCAGTAGCAGAAGTATTGCCTGTGCTTTTCAGAGATTTTGAGCGTCCGCTAGGCTGTTTTATTCAAAAGATATGACTTCAATGCCAGCTTGTGTGCATAGCCCTTTTCTTACATATTCTTGTTACTAAAAATCATTAATTTGATAGACACTAAAAAAGTTCCTGAAACCCAAAATGTCAACTTGAATTTTAAATCTGAATTTCTTGCTCAAATGAGAAAATATTTTAAACACAATCCACCATCAACATGAAACTGTTTAAAACCGGTTTATTTTCTGATATGGTCAAGAAGGGGTAAGTTTTGAAGCTGGGGCCTAAAACTTGTTAGCCTTTTTTTTAAAGGAAAAAACATAATTCTAATATTTCAACAGAATGGCAATGAAGGAAAAAATAATACTTGCCATGTATGAAATAATCAGTGTTCCAAATTGTTATGATATTTATTGTAAGTTTTAGAAAGAAGGGTGAAATTCATTTCACCCAGCTATATAAAAACATCTACACTGTCTCAGCTTTCTATGGTATTGTGTTACCCTGCCGGTAACTTGGAACCACACAGCTGCTCTCTCACTTCCCCCCCTTCTTCCTTCCCCACTCTTTAAGGGATAGGGAGGAGAATCGAATGAATGTAACTCCCAAGGGTAGAGATAAGAACAGTCCGGTAACTAAGGTATAACACAAAACACTACTGCCACCACCAGTAATAATAATGATGAGGGAAATAACAAGGGAAGAGAATACAAGCGCTCACCACTTGCTGACCAACACCCAGCCTGGCCCAAGCAGCAATCTGGACCTTCTGGGTAGCTCCCCCCAGTTTATATACTGGGCATGACGTGCTGTGGTATGGAATACCTCCCTGGTTAGTTTGGGTCAGGTGCCCTGTCTCTGCTTCCTCCCGGCTTCCCCTCCTTCCTGGCAGAGCATGAGACTGAAAAGTCCTTGAATGGAGTAAGCATTACTTAAAAGCAACTAAAACATCAACGTTATCAGCACTGTTCTCAGTCTAAAGCTGAAAACATAGTACTGCACCAGCTACTAAGAAGGAGAAAAAATGACTGCCACAGCTGAACCCAGGGCATAGAGTCAGTGAAAAAAGACTGGCATCTTCAGTGTGTGATTTTGCCTTGACAGCTTGTACCTAATATAAAATAACCCTTCAAGGGGAAAGATTAAATTTAAATGAAGTCCAAAATTTTTCTTTTCTTTTTTTTTTTAATTTCTTTTTTAATCTCTAGTTTCTGTGTTGATATTAATAGAGAAGAAACTTACTTGCAACCAAAAATAAAAATGTCCACCTTTCCTGATTGGCACAGAAAGTTTTTAAAAGGTGTCAGCATGTTTCTGTAGAAATCAAGATGCAAAATAGAAGGAACTATGGTATTTATTAATTTATAAGCAGTATTATTTATTTCAGCATGCTTTTGGGTGGGGTGTCTCTATAAAAGGTTGTTCACATTTTAGGATCTTTCAGTGCAACTGCTAAACGAGCATTCCTTCAGTAGAAAACTGTGTCTCTCCATTCAGGTCACGTTTTACAGCAAAACCCGGCAAGACTGTAGGATAGAGCATTGATGGGGTGACTGGTACTTCTCTGGATCAACCTATGCTAGAGACATCACTTTGCATCCAGACCACACAAGACAACCTTTTGAGACCCAGGTGGCCAAAAAGGACCATTGACTGCCTGTGAGGGATTTCATACCAATAGATTTAGGTGTCTGAGTTAGAAAGTACTGACTATGTTTGGACTTCAAATGCTTAACTCAAGTGTCCCTATTACAGCACGTCTGAGTGATCAGCTTTACTTAGCACAGGGAATTGGTGGTGCAGCTGGATGGAGAACTCCCACATCTGTGGAGGCTGATGGACCTTACTTCTCATGTCACTGGAGGAAACCCTACTTTTGACCCAGACACTCTTTCAACTGCAATTTGTCAGACTTCACATAGAGGGAGCAGGGAGTTTTCTAGGATAATTTTCTGTTCAGCAGAGAGCATGGTGACCTGGCTGGAGAAACAACTGGTATATTAGGTAAAGGTCATAGTGGTCACCTATTTTGCCAGGAAAAAAAACAATTACCTATTCTTTTATAGCTGCTGTTGTGGCATTGGCAAATTAAATTAACTACTGAGATGTAGCTTTCCTGGAGATTTGCCCAGGCTGGAATTGCACACACAGTGATCTTGCATTGTTTGTATTGCTGTAAAATGAAACTGAGTTCTATCGACCTGTAAGTCCTCTGGAGAAATGACTGCTTTAAGGCAGAGCCAGAGGATTGGAAATGACTGTGTTTAGAGAAGTTGATATGGTTTTTGCCACAGTGTCACAGCTGACTATGTGCTCACCGTTACTCCAGCTGTCAGTGGTAGCTCATCAGCCCAGATTTAGGGTGGCTCTGTGATGAGAGTCCCCATCTCAGACACTCCTCAAAGAATGGGATGTTCTCGTTTCTCAGTTCCCCCACTTTCCATCCATGTTATTACCAAGAAAACTTCATGAGCTTGACAGAGAGGATAAAAGACTCCTGGGAACATCACTGCCCTCTTGAGTTGCTTTAGAAAATCTGGCAGAATGATGGCAAGGTGCAGTTAAAACACAAAACACTCAAAAGATTCAGTATACTGAGGTCAAGAAAAAAGGAATCAAGAATGCTTAGAAACAGAAACAAGTCTGATCACAGGTGGGATTATCCAGTGCAGGAAAGCACAGATCAAGTGGGCAGACTGTTTCTCCTTTGATCCCAAATGTTGTAGTTTTTTTCAGTCTCTGCGTATTTTAAACCGGGAAACTCACAGAAAGAAGCATTTCCTGCCAGCAAAGGGGTAGATTATGTTGGACACAGACCTCAGTAGAGTGACAGATATGGAAATTTCAGAACAGCAAGTCTGCTCTGAAGCTGGTTCCTTCCAGTGTCAAAGTAAATGACCTTTGCATGGAGGTTCAGCCACTTTAGGCATTTCTCTCCCCGTGCGCCCAGTCATGTATTGTCATCGCATTTCTACATTAGATTGTACTCCTAGAGGTCACAGTAATAACTTAAGAGACCATCTCAGATGCCATAGCCTGAGACCTGAATATACTCAAAAGGGGCAACCCATGGTGTTTTTTAAATGCGGATATGTTGCATAATGCATAATGTCTTCAAAAGACCTTGAAAAATGCAGCTTTATGTCCTTTGTACCAGATCTTGCATTCTGCACAAAGTGTACTTCATCATTCTCTGCAGTCAGAGCTCTGCTAAAAGGATGACAAGATGACCGCCTCAAGCTTTGCTGAGCAACTCAGGTTCCCCATACCTGTCTTGTGGACCAGATCCTCATTCCTGCTACTAATATGGTTAAAACATACTTTTTCTATTTTCAAGATCCCTTTGTCCCCTGAACTAACAAAGGATCTACCTGGACTTCTGCAAAGCGTTTGACACTGTTTCACATGACATCCTTGTCTCTAAGTTGGAGAGACACCAATTTGGTAGGTGCAGCACTCAGTGGATAAAGAACTGGATGGATGGCCTCATGCAAAGAGTTGTGGTCAATGGCTCATTGTCCAGCTGGAGGCCAGTAATGAGTGGTGTCCCTCAGGGATCAGTGTTGGGACCGGTCTTGTTTAACATCTTTGTT